>PVJO010018453.1:0-36589 GCA_004026905.1 Hystrix cristata | reverse complement strand
AGTGACCATTCCAATGCCTCCTCCAAGCGATCTTCCCTTCTCATGATGACCCCACCAAGAGACCACCACACACTCTCTTTGGGCACTCAGGCAAGTACTTACAGACAGCCAGTAAGAGCCCAGGGACTGAGGACATGGAGGACAAAGAATATCCGTGCAGAATATCCACACAGCAGACAGGGACCGGACACTTCTTGCTTTGGCCTCCGGCTGCCTTGGCCTCCGGCAGGGAGGCAGAAGACAGTCTGTATGGACAGATCTTGCTCTAGAGTCTTGGTTCCACCACTTTCTGGCTATGTCACCAAAGGCAGGTCACAGCTCACCTCTCTGAGCCTCAGTTTCTTCATCTGGAAGATGGGGACACTCACACCAGCCTGCCTTCTTCAAAGTAGGTAAAGGAGGAGGGACACTATAGACCATTGTCTGGCTGCCTGACAGGCAGAGTCTCTGCTGGGGCTGAGGGGGATAGATGTCTTTTTACCTGAGCATGGGTGTGTGTGTCTGTACTTCTGAAATGGGAGATAAACCCCGTGGTTAGGAAACAGGGTTGGGTTAATGTCATTCTTTGCAGCTAAGTGTGGTGGCACTGGCCTGTAATCCTAGCATTCTGGGAAGCTGAGGCAGGAGGGTTGCAAGTTCAAGCTCAGCGGGGGCAATTTAGAGAAATAAATAAATAAATGTTTAAAAGAGCTGGGGATGAGGTCCAGTGCAAAGGCCTGGGTTTGATCCCCAGTGCCGAAAAAAATCATTCTTTGCATCGTTGCATATATGGAAATATTTCATACAGAATTGAGAGACGGATTGAGCGTAGTGAAGGTGGGTGCTGGGCAGCGAGGCACTGCCTGGATCCATCTGAGCTCTTCCCAGACAGACACCGCTTCTTTAGCACACAGAGTCACCCCCAGTGGGCATCACGTCTCAAACAGCCAGAGCCGAAAAGGAAAGAAAAGGTCCCAGGGAAGAGGGCGCCTTCCAAAAAGTCCCAGAGCTGGCAGTCCCACCCTAGCCGGCAGATTCCACTCCCTCCTGCCTTGCTCCCAGCCTGGGCCACACCAGGGATGGTGCAGTAATGCTCAGATTGTCAGAGGTGGCATGTGATCGCCACCACCCGCCTCCAGTAAGCAGAGGGGAAAAGAGACTTACAAGATCAAACAAGACTCCTTTGAAAACTGCACTGTGCGTGGAAAGCCTTGGAGTGGAGGTGCCACACTGGGCCTGTTGGCTGCCTGGGGGGACAGTCACAGTGCTGATCCCAGGAGCGGGGAGAAGGTGGGGAGCTGGAGGGAAGGTCCGGCCTACCGAGAGGGCTCAGAGCCTCCCGGCACTGCCAGCCCAGGCCTGTGCAGAGCAGTCAGCTCGAGGGACATGGGTGTCACCAAGGCCATATTGCCCACCTACTGGCGCCTGGCACAGCTGCCCTCGTGGGAGTGTGAATTCATTTCCCAAATCAGAGTGCAAGGAAAAGACAGATATGGCTGACTCACCCCACAGGGACTCCAGAAAACTCACCCCGCGTGTGCCTGGCAACACTGGCTGGGTGATTGAATTCAGCCCAATTCCATCACGATTTATTAAGCAAACAGAAAGCAGAGCAGAGAGACCAAGAGCAGAGGAGCTCTGGAGCCAGGGCCGACTGCATGTGACTCGTGGCTGCCACGCCTAGGTAAGTCACTTAGCTTCTCCTAGCCTCAGTGATATCACACACACCACAGGACTGGATAAGAACGAGACCACTTAATTCTTGGAAAGCATTTAAAATGGTTTCAGGCATACAGTAAGTGCAAAATAAGTGCTACCCGAGGATTTGGTAGGCAAAGCAGTAGATGGCGGTGACCTGAATACAGGCCCTGGGCATCCTGCCAGGTGCCCGCACTCAGACTCTCAGGGCCAGACAGAAGAGCATCTCAGGCCTGGTGACATGGTTCAGAAGCTGCCAAGGATCTGAACTCCAAAAGCCTGACTCCAGAGACCCCGCCCTGAGCCACTAAGGAAGGTCCAGAGAATCCTGTTCTGGCCCCGCTTGCCCCTGGAGTCCAGCCCAGACCAAGGCCCGGAGAAGACACTGGCGAAATGCTGGATGAGTAACAGTGTAAAAGACCCACGTTTAAATTTGCATCTCTCCCCTTACTGTTTCTGTGACCTTGGGTGTGGGACGCCGTCTGTCTTGAGTGTCAATTTCTTTATGTGTAAAAATATGTGTCCAGATATCCAATTCACAGGGCTGTTGGTGAGAACCAAATGAGCCTTGGATGCAAACACCCCCAGTGGGGTGTCTGACAGTTAGTCTGTGTTAAATAAATGTCATCTTGATTTTATTTCATTTCCTTGACTCCGCGCAGTTCTACGCAAGGACCTACAGGGAGCACAAGAGCAGGAGAAAATATATTCTTGTCCTGAAGGTCTTTACACAAGACAGAGAAGTAGGAAATTGTTCACTTAAAGGACAATTAGCTGCAGAAGCAGAAGTTGCCCAAGAGTTCAGAGAGCTCCATGCAGACAGTGCATCTGGAGGGCCTCTGGGAGGAGGCGTGCAAACGAGCTGTCCACCTCATTAGCTGCCACACAAGGGGCTTCACGGCGCACGTCCCCATTAGGCCAGGCTAGACGGGCGACGCGAGTGAGGACATGGAAACACTGCCTGGGAGTCTGAAACCCACCGCCTCGGAGCGGGAGAGCTGGGCTCTGATCGGCTTCCTCCCATCAAAGGGTCTGCTGAGGCAGCAGAGCCAACCAGAGTGCTGGCAGCCGGCCCCACCGAGCAACTGAAGTTCAAAACCGCGCACTCTGGGCCCAGACATTGATGTCCTTCCAGAAAGTGCCCCGCGTGGATGTGAGGGAGAACAAAAGGATGGAGGAGATGGAAAATGCTCAGCTGGGGGAGTCAATCCAGAGCCCACGTGAGTGCGGATTGCACAATGTTCCAGCGGGAAGGAAACCTGAGCGTCACCCTCCAGGTCTGGGCAGTAATCCACCCCAGTCCATCCCAGTAACCCTCCACAGTGCCTGTCTGTCCAGCACCCTCCCTGCAGACAGAAGGACAGTAAAGCCCAAGGAGTTCAGGAGCACCACTCAAGTTCATGGTCACGGACCAGCACCAGTATCGGTCTCCTCCCCCAGGCGCAGCCCAAGGATGTTGAACCAGACGTGAGCTGGGCCGACCAATCCAAGCACACAGCTCAGGCTTACAAATGTACACAAAGAACTACAAGGTCCAGGACTTGATGTAAACTACAGTCTTTTCTGCTGTCCTTGAAGCTGGAAACTCTGCTCCATCTAGAGCTGCTGGCAGGCATACTGCCATCCGTGAAAACTAAGAATGAAGCTGACAGAGAATAAAGCCAAGCAGGCAGCTGGAGAGATGAGGTTCAGTTGATCTCTGGATTAGTTAGGGTAATGCTAGCTGCTATAACAAATAAACCCTCAATCTCAGTGGCTTATCCTAATGCAAATGTGTTTCTTGTTATACACATCAGTCAGCTGTGGCCTTTCCTGGTGACTCGGGATCTAGGATCCTTCGGCTTCGTGCAGCCTCCTCCTCTAGTGCCCTGCAGCTCTCTGCATCCAGCCAGGAGGAGTTGGATGGAGGAGGCACGGCTGCTTCTTAGGTGTCTCTCTCTGGACATGACACATACCATATTCACCCTATCCATCAGTGAGGACTGTCATACGGCCACACTAAACACAAGGGGCCCTGGGAAATGTAGTTCCTGGCTGGGCAGCTGCTTCTCAGCACAAGCCTGAACCATAACATATTAAATTCACTTGGTGATATAATCTTATGGGACTGCCATCACGTGGGTGGTCCATGGTTGATCAAAATATCATCATGCGGCCCTGATCATGCATGGAATGTGGTGACTTCTGAGAGAAGATTGTGAAAGGCTGGTGGTCTCCATCTTTCTCCTGCATCACCAGCTCTGGACAAACATAGGTGCTGTGTTGCAAGAAAACTCAACCAGCCCTAGGAAGAGATCCAGGTGTGAGAAACGGGGAGCTCCTGACAAAGCCCTGTGAGTAGCCCTTCCCTGAAGCAGGTCCCTCCAGCTGGCCTGGCCTTCATGTGACCTCAGCCCTGTCTGACATCTGGACCCCACAACCTAAGAAGACACCCTGAGCCAGATCACCCAGCCAAGCTGCTCCTGAGTTCCTGACTGTCATGGTTTGGATGTGCAATGTCTCCTAAAGGACCATGCACTGAAATCTTGGTCCCCAGTCAGCAATGTTCAAAGGTGGGGCTTTGGGGATATTGGATCATGAGTACCAAGCTCATCACTGGATTAATGCATTGATGATTTATAATATGATGCAACTAGTGGGATGGGGTGGAAACATTAGGAGATGGGGCCTAGTTGGAGGAAGGAGGTTACTGGTGGCATGCACTGGAAGGGTGTCTCTCATCCCCAGGCATCCCTTTTTCTCTTTCTCTCTCTCTCTTCCCCTTCTCTTCCTGGTCACCATGAGGTGAGCAACTTGCTCTACCACATTTTTCCACCATGATCTTCTGTTTCACTCTAGGTCTAGAAACAATGAAGTCAAGCAACCATGGACTGACACTTCTGAAATCATGAGCCAAAATAAATCTTTCCTCTTTTAAATTGTTTTTCTCAGGTATTATGTCTCAGTGACAGAAAGCTGATTAACATATTGACCCTCAGAAACTGAGATACAAGTAGTCATTATTTTAAGCCAGTAAGTTTTGGGGTCCTTTATTATGTAGCAATAGATATCTAACCCAGCCCAGCCAAGTGAGGGGACAGGTGACAATCTTCTATTTGGATGACACTCAAGAGTGCACAGATATATGTTGGCTGCTCAGTGCCTGCTGTGACACACATGACTTAAAGTGATGCAGGCTGACTGATACATATTCACAACCCTCATCAAAATAGAAACTGATGCTCAGCCAATGTTACATCAGCAGGAAGAAAGAGGGTTGAACCAAAATATGGTTCATGGGTTTCTTGCCATCAGACAAAGGGAAAGTTCTGTGACCTAGACACACAACACATTTTTGATCTGTAAAAATGGTGACTTCATATGGCTCAACCTGATCCTTCACCTCTCTGAGATTCATTCGCATTTTTGTGAGTTAAGGGTAATGGTCCTTATAGTAAGGATTAAGCTACCAATTAAAAGGACATTGCAAACCACAAACCAGCTTCCCTGAAGCACATAGAACAGCCCATGATCACAGAATGACTTGCCAGTGGCACAGGTATAAAGTCGGGAGTGGGTAGAGTGGGAACAGGGAAGCTTGAGATCTTCCCTTATTCCCTTGCTATTGGTTGGGACTGGAGTGTCCCCCAAATTCCCATGTGTGAAAGGCATGATTGCCAGCCTGTGGCTTTATGTGGGAAGTGGGGGAACCTTTAAGAGGTGGAGCCTAGAGGAAGGAATTTAGATCACTGGCGCCGTGGTCTGAGAGGGAATATTGGGACCCAGCCCCTACCTGTCTCTGCTTTTTCTTGCCATCATGCGGTGATCATGCCTCCTTCTCCATGCACTCCCACCCTGACATACTGTGCTGCCACAGGCCCAAAGCAATAGGGCCAAGGACCATGGATTGCAACTTTTGAAATGGGGAGATAAAACAGATCTTTCTTCCTTATAAATTCATTGTCTCCAGTATTTTGTCACAGTAACAGAAAGCTGACTACATGTTTGCCAACAGAGAGAACTAGGATCTGAAGATGGGGCCTCCATCTTCCCACCTGCATATTAGGCATAGCACCTGCCTGGTGCCCCTTTTGAGTCAGGCTCACATTTCTGGCCAATCCCTGGTCTCCAGAAGGAGGTAGAAAGGGCAGGAGGCTGTGTCTGTGGTGCTGGTCCTGCATCCCAGTCAGTGGGAGAAAGGAGGGAGGGGTGAGGGTCTTCATTGCTGAAGCAGGCCTGGTCCCAAAGGCCAGATTTGGCAGGATTGTTCCAGCAAATGGCTCAATTCCTTCTGGTTTTTATAGTACAAACAATCCCAGACAAGGAAAAAAAAAAGAGTAATTTGTGTGGCATAAAAACGTGAAGTATTGAGTGTGGCCATGCAAAGCATTTGCATTTCTAAACAAGAAAACCCACTGCAAGAAAACCCTGCAGTGGAATGTGGCTGCTCCCTCGTGTTAACTCCCTCCTGGCCCAGGCAGACAGGCCCAGAGAGAGAGGCCCAGGCCCAGCCCCAAGAGAGAGGCCCAGGCCCAGCCCCAAGAGAGCTCAGAGCAGATGGATGGCCACCCTCAAGACCCAAGTTCAAGTCCAGCCCTGCCATTTAGTACAGGGGGGTCATTGTGCATCTTCTCTGTGGACCTCAGCTACGCCTCATCTTTGCAGAATGGGGGAGGTGGACTGGATGCCCACTAAGAGAGTTCAGGAAGTGACAATTTATGAACAGTCAAGCCGAGAGGCCTGAATTCTGATTGTGGCCCTGGTGTTAACTGAGCAGGTGGCCTTGGACCTGACTGTTGGGCTCCTCCATGCTCAGCCCTGGAAGGGATATCAGATATGTACTAGTTCAGCAGCCAGCCTTTTCCTCTAAGCTCCTCCCCAGCATCCCTCAAAGATGACCACCGGGCTTCTGTTCAGACACATCTATCAGTAGAGCGCTTGCTCCCCTTGGTCAGGAGGAAGACATCCATCCCACAGGTACAAAGTCCTTCTGGAGGTTGGAGTTCAAATGAACTCTCTTGATCCCTCTGCCCAAAGACTCAGAAAAGCCTGGTGGACAGTGTGGCGTGTTTGAGTTCAGGCAGGTGGATGTTCCAATCCCAGCAGGAGAACCTGAAATGACTTTGTCCTTCCGCATCTTGTCTTTCTCATCTGTGAAATGGCAGCAATAATTCTACCCACCTCTCAGGATCATCGCAGGTATTCAAGGGGCTAACTTAGCCAGGTGGTGGCTGCTCGATGACATCGGCCACAGTGGGGCGATCACATGTCTGGCCCCGTGTCTTCTCCCCATGCTGGCCTCCAGAACACATGGTGTTCATGAGTGCGGTGCACACCTGTTACCCGCAGCCCAGGGCAGAGGACCTGCAGGTCCCAGGAATGGATCTCCGCCCCATGGATGGCGGGTGTGGCTGGCTGTGGGACTCGGTTTGGCTGATGGACCAGAACCAGGTATCAGTTCCAGAATCGAGGCTCCATAACATCTCATGCTGCTCTCTTACTCTCCAGTGATCTGGCCTGAGAAGAGTGTGTCAAGGCAGCTGTTGCCCTCCAGCCGGGTCCCCAGAGGGACACGGGACAGCACACAGGCGCCCAGCCCAGCATCCCCGGACCTGCAGGCAGAACAGCACAGCCAGCCAGGCCCATTGTGGATCAGCAAACCTCAGTCCTGCCTGTATCTGTGATCAAACTGCATTTAAGGGATGATTTGTTATGTGGCCGATGGTGGCACTAGCTGGTGTCTGAGTCTCAGTAGCAAGTGACAGCCCCTTGACTGACGGACCCATCCAGTGAGTCCCAGTGCCACTGCTGAGCAGTAATACACAGGCCGTTCCTGTTCTGAATGGAAAGGACAAGGCCCTGTGAAAGCATCCAAGCCCACCAGGCAACCCTGAACTTACCTAATGGCCTGGCTTCCTGTCACCTCCCAGACAAGACCCCTGAGCTGCCCGCTGGACTCCACCCTGCATGTTTACGTCACTGGAAGGATGAGACAGAGATGAGAAAGCTGATTGGTGGGTGTAGAAGGTCAATAGGGCACTTGCCTTAAGTGGCAAACACTCACATCCAGGAGTCAGACTCACAGGTGCACCCAACGATCCCTCTTCCTGATAGTCACACCTGTATGGTCTCCACCTACGTTACGTGACCAAGAGAACAAATGATGTTGTGACCCTTCTAAGATATCAACAATATGATACCATACTTATTCTGTGGCCCAAGAAACAAGTGACAGCACAACACTAGTAAAGTTATCAAGACATTGCCTAGCTAGGCAGGGCGGGGCATGGCTGTGACACTCTCAGCTACTCGTGAGGCTGAGGCAGGAGGATCGCAATGTCAAGCCCAGCCTGGACAACCTAGCAAGACCTTGTCTCAGACAAAAAATACTAATTGAAAGACATAGATATCCCTACTTTTTGCAGAAACTGACAAACTGGTTCCAATATTTATATGAAAATACAATGAAGGAAGAACAGCCGAAACAATTCTGAGAAAGAAGACAGTTGAAGAACTTACACCACCTGATCCCAAAATTTGCCATAAAATTGCGGTAACAGAGATGCTGTCATGTAATCAATCAACAGAACAGAATTAAGAGTCTAGAAATAAATCCTTGCGTTGTATTTATGGTCAACCAATTTTCAACAAAGCTCTTAAGATATTCTACTGAAGAAACAATAATCTTTTCAACCATTGGTGCTAGGAAAATTGGATATTCACATGTGAAAAACATCAATGCGGACCTTTCCTTTATACCATATACAAAAACTAACTCGAAATGGCTCGTAAACCTAAAGTTGATCTAAAACTATAAATCTTCTAGGAGAAAATACGGGGAAAATCTTCATAACCTGGGACTGGACAAAGATTCCTTTTATGTGACAGTAACAGCATGATCAATGTGAAGAAAAATTTAATCAATTGGACTTCATCAAAATTAAAAACTTTCACAATTTGGGAGACATCATTAAGAGACTGAGAACACAAGCCATGAACTGGAAGGAAATATTTGCAAATACCTAATAATGGCTTGTATCCAGAATACACAAAAAACTTATAGAGTAACTTAGTATGACAAAGAACCCAACAGACTTGAACAGACGTTTCATCAGAGGAGATGTACAAATGACTAAGAGACAGATGAGAAAATATTTGACAATCAATCATTAGGGAAATGCAAAAGAAAACCGCAATGAGATACCACCACACATCTGCTGAAAAGGTTTTCATCAAAAAGACAAATAGTAACAAGTGTTGAAGACGTGGAGGAACTGGAATCCTCGGGCATCACCAATGGGAATTGAAGATGGGGCCGCCATCTTGGAAAAACAGTCTTCTCATTTCTATCTTAGGTAGAAACAAAAGATATTCTGTGATTCCACTTAAATGAAGGGACTAGAAACTGTGCGGATGGAACACAGGATAGTTATTGCCTAAAGCTGAGATCGGCCCAGGGATTAACTGTCAACAGGCGTGAGGAAATGAGGGAGCAGGGGGATGGAAATGTTCTAAAACTAGAGTACGGTGATGGTTGCTCAACTCTGCAAATTCACCAAAACAAGCAGGAGGAAAACAAGTGTGGCTGCCATCTAGGTGGCTGTCTTGCCGTCCTGACCAGTTGGGGCTCGCCAGTCAGCTGCAGTCACTGGCAGATCTGTGGAGAGGTCTCCGTCATAAGGAAGTAACTCCTCCCCACCAACTCGTGAAGAAAGCGGGCCTCCCAAAAATCCAACAGAGTGTGCAGATTCTCCAGCTCAGCCCAGCCTGCCAGTGGACACAGGTCCAGGGGACATCTTGACTGAGATGCTTCGTGAGCGACTGAGCCAGAATCACCCAGCTAAAGTGCTCCTGGGCCCCCCACCCTCAGAAGCAGGGTGAAAATCTATTTGTTGTTTCACATTGCTATTTTGGGGGGTTCACTAATTACACAGCCATTGGTAACTAATACACATTATCTCATAGAAATCCTCACACCCACAGATTTGAGTAGATTTGTGTGTCCTCACTGTATAGCACAGGACAGAGACCCCAGGGTCTGCTCCAGGACATTACAGGTTATAGGCAGGGCTGGGCCTTACACCGGGCCGGACCGACAGCACAGCTGTGCTCTCCCCGCCACACCTCACTCGGCCTCCTGAGCCAGGCACGGCAGGTGACACCAAGAAAGTAGGGCAGCTCGGCCCTGCAGCACCTCCCAGTCTGATGGGGGAGGCCCTCCTGGCCGCCCAAGAGACTGCCCCCTCCATGACTCCCTGCAGCTCTCCATTCTACACTACAGCTGCCAACCCCATTCTATTCAACTCTGCAAAGGGTTCAGAGCACTCTGAGTGGGGGTCCCCACCTCTTCCTTGAAGCAGAGAGCAGCAAAATTGGACAGTAATGTGTTGTCGTTCAAATATTTCAGCCAGAGCCAGGGTGAATTATGATGCCGTCCCGCTTTATCCAGTGTAGCATCTTTCATAAGAGCCGTGTCTCAGAAACACTTTGGAGAAGGAAATAATAAATAATTGCCCAAGGGGACAAAGTGTAAGATGAAAAGCTCCAGGCTAGTGGGAAGGGGCGGAGAGAGTGCAGACTCAGGAGGCTGCTGCATTCAGAGCACTAGACGGCCAGGCCAGGCAAGCAGGGCCTCAGGGCTGGGTGCTGGGTTCCAGATGATTCTGGAATCTTCTGGAGAGAAGGCCACAGGGCCCCCATGCCTTGGACTGGGCTCTTCACAGGAGCCTAGGCCCTTGGGGAGGAGTTCTACAGCTCCCTCCATCTGAGACAGGGCCCTGGATGAGCCACCTGACTCACACACCTAAGTCCACAGGGCTTCCTGCCTCAGAGTCAAGGCCAGGCCCTTAATGTGGCCCTGCATGATCCTATCTCTGACTTTCTCTGAGCCCTGTAACTCTAATTTGCTATTCTTTCAATATGCCAAGTACATGCCTGCCTCAGGGCCTCTGCACTAGCTGCTCCATCTGCCTGGAATGCTCTTCTCTCACATGCATACAAAACTGATGCCTGCATCTTGTTCAGATCTTTGCTAAAATAATACCTTCTTGGCTAAGCCTGCCAGAACCTCTTTATTTATAATTACTTTTCTCTTTTCCTCACTCCTGATCATCTTCACCCTGCCTGTTCACCATTGTACCTCGATCTTTCTCATTTACTCCACAACACATGTACCATGAGGATTAGACTCTGCCTCCTGCTGTGAGCTTGTAAAACCCACGAGGGCAAGCACTCGTTCCCACATGGTGCCTGGCACACCTCAGGGTCCACCTGACACATGGGAGGGAGCTCCAGGGTGTAGCGGGGGGACCATGCACAGCCCTGCACACACACAGGCGCCCTAACATCCAGCTGACTCAGCAGTAAGACCCTGTCTCAAAATAAAAACTTCCCAAAGGCCCAGGGATGTAGCTCAGGGCAAAGGCCCTGGGTTCAATCCCCAGCACTACAGAAACAGAAGTATGAGCCTGGGATACGAACTGCTCTGTCTTACACCGCTGCCCGTGCTCTTTTTGCTGCCTGACTTCTTTTCGAGTCATTTTGGGATGGAAATCAAGTTCTATGGAACCCTGGAGTCAGCAGGACCCCATTCTCCCCCCCAGGAGAATGGTGGGGGGACCTTGCCACAGCAGGGCCACTTGGGAGACCTGGAGAAAACCCGCAAGGAATGGCAGGAGGCCGTGTGTGGCGCCACAAGCAGTCAGATTCCCAGCCTTAGGCAGCGGCTGCAAGAGACAGAGGCCAGCAAGGCCTGCAGAGACATCGCCTCTGGGCTTTTCTGGCTTTGTTGTCCTTGCTTGCTCACAGGTGGTGATTTCTGTTTAAGAAATGAAGGTGATGCTCGCACAGTCTGAGTTTACAATAATTAAAGGTGGCACATCCCCCGGGGCTGTGTAAAATATTTAGGACCGGGTCCTACAGTGAGTTTCACGAGCCAGGGGAAGGAGCAAAATGAAGGACCTCGATTCTTATGTTTGGTTCCCGTTCGACAAAACCACCCAGTGTCCAGCACCAGGCAGGGCCAGGGCCACCAGGCCAGGCCCTGGGAGGTCCAAGGATGGACAGGACATGGCCTTAGGAGAAGCAGAGCCCATGGGCTGCCTCCGGCGTCTGTATCTAGCCAGGTGCTGTTCCCTCCAGCTCAGTGTTCTTGACTGGGGTGATTTTAGCCCACAGGGGACATTCGGTGATGTCTGTGCCATTTTTAGTTGTCATCACTAAGAGGCAGGACATGCAGCTGGCATCTAACAGCTGGAACCAGGGGCGGGGCCAAACTTCCTGCAGTACCCACAGCGGCTCCACAACAAAGAAACAGCCCTCCCCCGGTACTGATGGTGCTAAGCATGGAAGATGCTGGCCAAGCAAGGAGGTTTTAGCCAGAATTTGAGGATCCTTGGAAACCCTGAATGTCCCTGCAGAAATTCATGCACCTCCCTCAGACTGTACATGAAATCTGGGGTCCGGGGTGCCTGAGGGTTTTTGCAGCACGCTGACTACTTCACCTCTCAGCTTTGAGGCCAGACACTGCATGGATTGTCTATTCCATGCCCAGCACAGAGCATGGCCCAGTGTATGGCCCAGAGTGAGTGACCAGTCCGCTGTGTGGAGGAGTGGCCAGGGTGCTTAAAGAGACCTAGAAATAGAGCTGCTGTTCTCTGTCCCAGTCTTGAACACGCAGGAAAAGGGACGAAGGGCAGGGATGGAGGATGGATGCCACCTTTTGTAAGATGTTAATTTGCTAATTTGGCCAGGGCTGAGCATTGGGTCAAATGCGCCCGGCCATGAACCCCAGAATCAGGCAGAGCAACCCAGCTCCTCCCAGACAGCTCTCCCCACCTCCGGCCTCCTCCCAGATCCATAGCTCGTGTGTAGACCAGCAGAGGGCAATAGAAATGCAACGCAAGCCACATACAAGATATCACACTTTTCGAGGGCCATATTAAAAAAGGAACAGGTGAAATCAATTCTCAAAATACATTTTATTTAGCCCAGTATCTACAAAACATTATCATCTTAACACATAATCAATATAAAAATCATTCGTGAGATATTTTACATTATTTTTTCATACTAGTTTTCAAATTCAGATTTTACACTAATGGCAAATTTCCATTCAAACTAGCCACATTGCAAATGCTAAGAGCTACCTGTGGTCAGTGGTTACGATATGGGACAAAGGGGTGGAAAACCAGGAAATGAGCCCGGTCTTCTGTGGGCAGTGAGTTCCGAGGAGGAAGATGAGGGGAAGGACCAGGCTACAGGAGCCATATTCATCTATCAAATAACTCATTTCATCACACACACACACGCGCGCACACACACGCACACACACACACAGTGGGACAGAATACAGAGAGGACAAGAATTATACGAATGAGCTACCTATGAAGCAAATAGAATTGAAGATATATTTCTCCTAGTGGATGGATAGATGGATGGATGGATGGATTAATAAATGGGAGGTGGTGAGATGGTGGGTAGATGGGTTGATGGGTGGATGGAAGAATGGACGGGCAGATAATTAATGAGCAGATAACTTGGGTAAGATATAACATACCAGAAAAGGCAATCAACTTCCACTTTAAAAAGCCACAAATGCAAAATCCGTATGAAAAAGAAAATTATCATTTCATAGCAATATGTCCTTGACTTGAAAAAGGTCAGAATCCCAGCCATTGTTACCCCGTCCAACCTCTGTGGGTAGAGGCAACAACATATCTAGATAATGAATAATAAGCACAATTGAAAAGCTCCCACTGGGTGACAAATGGCTATTTCATCCAGGACTTACATGAGCTCTACGCAAAGAGGACTTGCTGGATCTCACTGTTTACTTCTCTATTTCCAGTGTCGGTATGTGTCAGGTGCTCAGTAAGTATTGGTTAAACTAACGAATGATTGAATTTTCTCAAAAGGCTCGGGGAGGTTGAATAATTGATCAAGGTCATATCACTACCAAATGGTAGACGCTGAACTTGAACCCAGGTCAGACAAAAGGTCTACCACTTGCCTTTCATGTGAATGATGCAGAAACATCACATTTCCCATCCATCCTTGAGGGAGTGTGGCACCGGGTCTGAGCTGTAGATGACTTACCTTGAAGAATACCCCCAAAAGTTCAAAGTCAACGTGGCTTTCTCCATTTCTCCAGCTCCTGCTTCTGCAAGATTCTCTTCTCACATCCTTGAAGTTGAGAGTGCTGGGAGAGAACAGATTCATTGGAAATAAACTAAGGGGTGTGCTGGAAATGGTTTGCAGAACTCACGAGAATCAGGGGTTAAAGCGTAAGGAATTCTGTGAGTTAATAGTTCAACATAGCCATTACTAAAAATCGAACTATATAAACTGCCCGTTAAATAAATTGCATTAAAAACAAAGACAATAAACACACAAAATTCACCACCTTCTAATTATTTACTTCATTTTACTGCGTCTCTGGAGATTGTCTGCTGGGTCTGCAGGATGAAAGTCATCATCCAGGACAGTGTCCCCTGAGGGTTTCCTCCCAGGCCCAGGCCTCATGACGTCATTTTGGCGGCTTGAAATCAGCCATGGCGGGGGCGTTACACCACAGAAATTGGCAAATGTTACCAACCGGGTCCCATTTTGATTACTATCCCAGAGCATGTGTTGCTGTTAGTATGTGGCAGCACATTACAGCTGGCTTACAGTAAAGGACACATGCACAAATCTAAGCGTATGGCTTCCAGATCTCTGGGAGGCCAGCGGAAGACTGAGAGCAAGCCATCCTGTCCTGAAAAGGACATCGCGCTTCAGAAGAAGACCCTGGCTTTGGGCTCCCCGGGACTCCGTGCGATTCCCTCTGGGGCCCAGCTGCCCTGTTCCATTGAAGAGCTCTCCCGCCGACATCCAGCTCCCTCTGGAAATAGCACCCCCAGCCTTGTAGAGTCATTGCTATGCGTGTCAGAGCAGATCTCGCGTCTCTAACGAGCAGTTGGCATGGTGCCCGTGGTCTCATCCCAGGCCCCCTGCTGGGATGAAGTTGATTTAACCATGTCCTGCTGTCTACATCGCCCACCCTTTGTATGTGCTTTTAATACCTCTGGAGGCCCTATCAGCGGGTGAAGTGGAGACCCCGCAAAGCCGAAGACAAAAGTAGAAGAAGTCAGCCTCAGGGAGCATGTCTGACCCTGCCAGCAGTCCCATGCACACACCTTCAGAGCACAGGAGATTCTTTCATCAATTCTGCATTTCCTCTTCAGTGGAGTTTAGCACTGGTGGAGCATCCCCTGGGAGCTGTGTATGCCGCTGGGCTTCTTATACACAATCTTATTTAACCCATCGACTACTGTGCAAAGCAGGCATCATTAACCCTTCTACTCAGGAGGAAATTGAGACTTGTGCAGCCAGTGAGTGGCTGGGCCAGGGTGTAATGCTCAACTCGCCAGCTGCAGACTCTCACGTTTTCTAGTGTGCGACACTTGCTTGAAATAGAGATCCTAAAATAAACCTCGCAGAAGGGCATGATTTCAACAGTTAGAGTTCGGGAGGAGGACATAGGAGGCCTGGCGAAGAGCATAAACAGACCAACAGAGGCAGGAAATGAGGGGCTTGTCAGAGAACACTGAGTAGGCTAAAGGTTGATGGAGGATAGGATGAATTGGCATGAATGGCAGGGCATGTGGGCAGACAGAAAGGGGTTCAGAAGAAGAGGTGGATAGGAAAGAAAATGGATGCGTGCATATGTGGATGGATGGAAAGGTGGAAGGGTGAATGTGAAGTACGATAGGCAAATGAAAGAGAAAAGGGTAGAAAATGCAAGGGATGGAAGGGTAGATGGAGGGATGGAATGCTGATGGACAGGTGGTGGAAGGGTGGGTGGTTGGGTGGAAGGGAGATGGGTGGATAGATGAAAGGATAGAAGGGTGATGGGCAGATGGGTGGAAGGGGGATGGATGGGTGGACAGATAGAAGGGTGATGGGTGGATGTGTGGATGGGTGGAAGGGTGACTGACAGATGAGTGAAAGGATGGAAGGGTTACGGATGGATGGTGGCTGGGGGAAGGATGATGGATGGGAGGATGGGTAGTTGGGTAGAAGGATGTGTAATGAATGATAGGGATGGATATAAGAATGAGTGAATGGACAAATGGATGGAAGGGAGAAGGAAAGCGAGATCAGGGAATGGAGAACTGCCTTATAAATGAATAGGTAGAGAGGTAAATAAATAGTGAAGGGTGAAAGGGTGGTGGGTGGTTGGGAAGAAAAGTGAAAGCATGGACAGGAGAAAGGGTAAAGAGGGACCAAGAAGACAAAGTAAGACTGAAGATGTAGAAAGGTAGATGAGAGACGAGTGGATATGGCAAGGACGAGAATAGATAGGCGGGCGATTGGTAGGTGGGACCTGAGAGAGCAGAGGGGTGTCCAGGTAGATGGCTGATAAGTTGCCCGGAAGGAGGAGCACATAGTGGATATGTGGGTTGCCATGAAGGAAGAAGGAACACGGGGGAGATAAAATGAAGGGAAAGACAAGAGGGAGCCCCTGTTCACTCAGAGACATCCTAAGGACCATGGGCTGAGAGAGAAGCCCTCTCACTATGTCCAGGAGGTCGACAGAACCAGGCTTCCCGGCCAGCACAGGGGTTGAACCCTCCTCAGTCACCCTGGCCAGGCACTGGGCTCTGTCTTGCCTTCCTCCTCCTCTTCCTCCTCCCACCTTCCCACCTCCCGGCCCACCCTCCCTTCCTCCCTCCACTACATCTTCCACACACAGCGACTTTCTCTTGGCAAGAGCCACGCTGGAGTTGAGCAGTGGGACCAGCCGGTTTGACCTTCTCTGTTCTCGGATATAATTACTGTTATCCCAGATAATCGCTTTGAAATAACTCTGTGTCATTACGCACCTCCGTGCTATTTCGCCCATTTGTCTGGCACAGCCTTGTCCAGGGAGCGGGTTTGGAAGGAGTAGCCCGCTGGGCTCTCTCTCTGTCTCCCTCCCGCACGTATGCACCACATTTGCCTTAACCCTTCCTGCCACTTTGTCATCTCAGATCTCCAAATCTAGAGCACGTGTCCCCTCTGGACCAGGGACAAGGCACCTCCAGATGAGTGAAGAGCCAGCAGGCCCAGGCATGAATTATGGTGCCACACTGGGCAGGACACTTGCACTGAGGCCCAGGAGTAGCTGGGCTATGAGAGGGACTTGAAAGTCCAAGGCAGGAGCTACAGAGGCTGAGGGGACACTCAGGGGCAGGCCCCAGAGGGAGACCCAGAGGCGGGTCCCAGGGTGAGGACTCTATGGGGTCAGACCCAGAGTGGGATCCCCTACTGGGTGGTGGGGAGACTGTCACCAGGTGTCCCCCAGCTCCCCTCCATGAGCTGGCAGAGCTGGCCATGCCTGGAGAATCCCAAGGTCCAGGGCCAAGGTCGGAAGACGAAAGAATGAGCCAGACCAGGACGGCTCCTGTGGTCTACAGAGCTGCCCTGTGAGCTAGAGGAGCCCCAGAGCAGGAAGGGTGAGGGTGAGACCATCCTGCCCAAGGGCAGGCCTCTAGTTCCTGGATGCTGCCATTTCCTCAGGTGGGTTTGACCCCGTCCAGCCCGCGGGCTCCCCCACCCCACCCCAGGGGCGGCCTGACTGGAGCACCTGTGTCTGCTTCCTGGCTCCATCACAGAGTAGCTGTGTGACCTGGGGAAGTGTCTTGGCCTCTCTGAACTTTGGTTTCCTCACCCATAGAGCAGGGTGGTTGGGAGGATTCAACATGATAACATAATCAGTGCCGCAAACAAGACAAAGTAATTGCTCAGTAAACAGTGACGAGAGGCCTAACACTCCTGGGTGACTCTCCCACCTGGCAGCCCCATCGCCCTCAAGACTTCAGCCCTGCCAGGCTAGACCACAGACCATCAGCCCCTGACTTCCACCTGGCTCCACCTGTCCCGGCACCAGCAATGCCCACCAGCCCCAACTCAGCACCCACCTGCTGAGGGCTGGGAGTTTAAATGAACAAGAGGAGACGACGAGTCATGAGGGTCAGACGGGCCACAGGCCAAGGCCAGAGGTGACCAGGCAGCATCCAGCCTTGAGCCCGCCAACCCCTCCTAAAGGAAGGCACTTTGCCCCGCACCAGGCCGCACCCTAAGTTCCAGGGAGCCACTGCGCCTGCCGGGCCCTACAGTCCGCGTGCTGCCTGCCTGTCCTGTGTTGGCGAATGCTCCTTCCTGCTGCCTGGCTGACTCCAGCTCCAATCTGCCCCCGCTGAGCATCATCATAGCAGGCAAGCGGAGCTGAGGTCGCAGCCCGGACGGCCCAACCCTCCCACGACAGCTCAGTCTCCTTTAATTATCTCTGTTATGCCTCGCCAGCGTGGCCCTCAGCGCAGCCTCTTGCCCTCAGCAGTCGCCGCTCCAGAGCAGCTCAGTGCCCAGCAAGGGTGCAAGCAGAGCGTGAGAGGCCTGCAGGGGCAGGAAGCCAGAGGCCGAGACCCCCGGGGACGCAGCTTCAGGACTCTCCTGCAGAAAGCCCTCCAGAGTTTAATCCTACCCTGAGAAGACTGGTCCCAGCGGTGCCCAGCTCGCGTGGTCAGAGCCCAGGGTGTTGCGCCGGGCTGCAGGCAGATCGGCTCATTTAAACTCTGACCCCGTATTCAGTGAGCACGCAGGCTCAGAGAGGTGCTATGACAGGGCCGAGGTCACACAGCCCGCCCGTGGTGGCACAGGGATTACCATCTGGGTCCCTGAGACTCCGAAGCCTGGGTTCTTCCCACTGGGCCATAATGTCATGTCATGTCACTCCTGGACGCAGCAGCCTCCGTCCTCCACAAGATGGGAAGGTCCCCAAGGGCCAGGAGAGCTGCCCACCTCACCAGCCGGGGCACTTTCTGGGGCGGAAGTTATTCCACTTCTCTCGGGCTAGAAGCTGTGCCTCCTCCGTCAGACCAGCAGGTCCTTGGGCCTCCTCCATCAGACGGGGAGTTCTCACCCTCACTCCACACCCCACCTTCCATCTGCCAGCTGCGTCATGGAAGAGGCAGCCAGCCAGCGTCCCTGGGCCCTTCTCCTCCCCTGCGTGACGCTAGCACAGCCCCTCCACTGATCCTTCTCCTGGGCTCCTTCTCCTCCAGGCAAAGAGTACATCCATCATTTCCCTAACAGGTGCTGCACACAGCCCTTCCGTCTCCCCAACAGCTGGAGCGGCGTGCCCGTTCGCGTGGACAGGAGGGGAGGGGCAGAGGGACAGCACAGCCCCGTCCCCTTCCAGCGGCAGCATGGCGCCCGCACCTGGACCAGGCCAAGGACAGCAAGTAGGAAGGTTTCCTGTACCCAGCTCCATCTACAAAAGCACCCAGAGTCCTCCACATCTCACAAAGCCCCAGACCTGCAGGGCCCTCCTGGGTCTAATTTACCAGCTGTGCCCAGGGGGCTCTCCACATCTGTCACATGGGGAGGAAGAACCCCTGCCCTTCCCATCATGGGGCCACCCCTAGGACAGGTGAGGCTGGGACCCCGCTGTGCTGGTTGCAAAGCTCCCCCAGGCTGCGATGCCAGCATCTCTCCCCTGAGGCTGGACACTCCAGACCAGCTGGGGCAGGAGGCTGGACACCAGGACAGTATCTGGGGCTCATCCTGCCATCTTTATCCTGCGTCTTCCTCGGCATTGAGAGTCAGACATATCTGGATTCCAACCTGCCTCTTGAATCTATGAAAATATAAAATGTTTATAACCCTTGACCCACAGTCCCCCTTCCAGAATCGATCCTCAGACATAAAAGCACCATTACCAATGGGCGTCCGTGCCATAGTGGCTGTCATGGTATTCTAAGAGCAGAAATCTTAAAACAGCCGGAACGCACATCAAAGCGGGGACTGGTTGGCTGAGTGGGGCGATCTATGCTATTGGCTACTAGAAAGCTATTAAGAAGGAAAACTTACATCTGTCTTATTGACCTGAAATGTCCAGAGTAGGCTGTGAAGCAAAAATATATCGTTAAGGAAAAACCATATTAAAGTGGAAACCATCTTACAGCACGGGTGCTGCGCACCCCACATTCCCCAGGACCCCCATATCTGTGTGTGCACGTCTGTATATGCTTACAGGCGGGGAAGGATATTGGTTACCCCGGGAGGCAGCAGAGCGGGGGACAGGAAGTGAAACAAAGGCAGGACAGCATAATATTTTACATAATTCAGTACCGGATAAATTGCTTTAGTGAGCATATATTTAAAAATAAAGAAACAGTAGTTGTTAAACTCTTGTCTCTGACACTGATTTATAATGGGATGTGGGCCCATCCCTGCCCAAGCCTCAGTTGCTCTACCTGTGAAATGGGAACAGCAATGTTTGTCTTGTAGACTCATGTGAGGACAGAAGGCACCATGGCACACAGGGAGGCCACACCTGCAGCCAGTGCCTGCCCCTCACATGGGCAGATGTTGGGGAGGTTCTGCCTGTACTCCTACCTCAAGAGACCCCCACCAGCCCTCCCCAGCCACTGGGGATGCTAAGCCAGCCTCTGTGACTCTGCAGCTGAGTGACCTCAGCGAGGTCCGCCCCTCCCTGATCTCACTGTCCCTCCTATACTGGGCCTGCTTGTGGGCCCAGTGGCCTAGCGCAAGGCCAGGTCCAGGCAGACTCCCTGTCGGGGAGGCAGCGAGGCGAGGCTGAGCTGCTGGGTAAACAGGGCTCCTTCTGCAGACGCTCGGCGCCGGGCTCCCGCAAAGCTCACCTGAGATTCTGAGACCCGCAGAGAGCCCCAAAGCACTCAGCAAACACTGCTCAGCAGATGGTTGCCCCGTGGGAACTGGGGTTAAATTCTGGGCTTCTGCATTGTAGAGCAGAGAGATTTGCAGGATGCTACTGGGGAGGGGAGGGAGGAGAAAGAAGGGGGAGGAAGAAGACGGAAGCGGAGGAAGAAGAGGGAGGAGGAGGGAAAAGATGAAGGGGATGAGAAGAAGAGAAAAAGAGGAGGACGAGGGAGGAGGAGGAAGAGGAGCAGGAAGAAGAGCAGAGGGGGAAGAGGGGAAGAGGAGGAGGAAGACTTCTTGCCTCTCCTGTCCCCCAGACACAGAGAAGAAGCACAAACCTAAATCCTGGGGATGAACTGGACACACGGACACAATGAGGGAGGAAGGGACCCCACCCAAGGACCAGGCGGGACACTGTCCACCTTGTGTCTCGTGGACACATGCCAGCAACAGGCCACCCTGGAGCCCTACAGGGCCCCGAGTGGCAGGAGGAGGGAAGGAAGTCGAGTTCACCCTGGCTTCTACCTGAAATGACTGAGTTCACCTGGAATTGTCTGAGATTACATTTTCTGCCCTCGGGCAGAAAGGGAGTTTGGGACGGAAATTCCATTCAGTGATGGAAAAATAAAGTTACAGGTCCTGCACACCAGAGTACGTGGCTTGAAAATTCATCGCACTGTATACACAGCCTCCTTCCCACCCCACAGGGAGGCTCAAGGGACAAGGTGACACCTTTTACCTCGGGCCGAGGAGGACGGGTAGAAGGTGGTGGCTGCCGGCAATCCACCAGCTCTTGGCTGTGTCTCATTTCCAAGTCTGAGTCGCGGTGCAGATCAGAGCAGAGTCCAGGCCCCAGGTCCTGCCCCAGGAGCAGGGCTGGCAGCCAGCCACATCCACACAGAACCTCACAGTGCCTCCAAGACTCGGGGTTAGGGGGCAGTGCCACTCGTATCAGGGCTCCTCAGCCTCGGCACTGTTGGATTTGGGGTGGCATCATTCTTTGTGAGGGGCTGTCCTGGACACGTTCGGCAGCTTTCCTGGCCTCTCTGCCCACAAAATATCAGTAGCTCCCACTGGCGCCACCACTGGCACAATGTCTCCAGGGACTGCCGAATGTCCCCCTGGGAGAAAACCCTCCCGGCCCACCCCCAGCCCTCCTTGAGGCTCGGCTCTGAAGGGCATCCTGCCCCCTCCGGTGTTGGAAGGTTTTCCCCTCGGCCCCCAAGATCTGCACCACCCCTCCATGGCCCCTCTGGGTGGTGGGAGGCCTGGGTCTCAGCCAGCCCATGGGAGCCTGGGGATGACTGTCCCATCCAACACAGGCCCAGAGTCGCAGAAGTGACCCGGGGACACAGAGGAGGCAGATGCTGAAGCAGGCGCTCTGACCCCACCCAGGGATGGGAAGAGAGCCTCAAGCCACCCATAGGGTGGTCTTACGCCTCAGCTGAGCCAGGCCCTGGCTCTGTGCACTCCCGTCCTGGCTGCCTGCTGCATGTCAGATCCCGTGTCATCACACTGGGGAGGGAGCAGATGGTCTCAGCCCATTGGGATATGTTCCACGGCTCCAGGCTCCCCCCGCCCACAGCAGGCCCCACGTCACCCACCTGACCAGGGCACATCCTGCAGCACCAGAGAGACCTGCAACTCTGGGCGTCCTCCTGGAACACCCCCAGGGCACCACCCTGGGCCAAGCTGTATGCTTGGCGCCCCGCAGAAGCAGGGCAGGGCAGCTTGAGGCACAGGAGTCGCTGGGACTGCTGCTCCAACAGCTACCTGGGCTTATCTCCGGTGACCACAGGCCTCCCTCCCAGTCTCTCAGCCGTCCCCAGCCTCCTGGAGAATGCATCCACAGCTGCCCGGGTTCAAACCCCACCTCACCCTAAATGGTCAGTGTGTGATGTGGAGTCCTCTTTCAACCCTTCTCAGCTCCCTTATCTTTCAAATTAGCCTAATAATAGTACCTGCCTCCCAGAGTTGTTAGGAGAATTAAGTGAGTTATCACACAGATGCACTCAGACCAGTGCCCAGGACATAATAAACGTGCAAGAAGAACAGGTTCTTTCTCATTCCCTAGCATCCTCTGCACGGTAGGGAGGGATCTTTCCCAGCCTGCAGGCCTGACCTTCAGCGGCTCCCTGCTGGGCTCTGCCACTCTGCTTGTACCTGTCATAAACTGCTGGGTGACAAGTTACCCAGGAATGCACTGGTTTAAAATCAGAAGCATTCCCGCCTTGCCTGGGCGCTATGGGTCTCTGGGCCTGCCTGGGGCTGGAGGCCCCTGCTGCTGAGATGGTCCATCCGTGTGGCTGTAGCGTGAGACCCCAGGGCCCTGCTGGCTGTTGTCAAGAGGTCTCAGCATCTCCCCACGTGGGTCCTCCACAGGGCTCCCCCAGAGCAACCGATCCAGAAGCAAGAGAGCAGGCAGGGAGCCAGAGGACCTAGAAGACCTCATCTTGGGAGTGACATTCTGTCACTCCTGCCATCTCTGTCAGTCATGCAAACCAATCCCATGGTCCCCTTTGGAGGCTGACTCCCACACCTCTCTAAGCACCATCTTTCCCCCAGTCACAGCTTTCCAGCAACACTCCTGGAACACTGAACTACTGCAGATCACTGCATGGGCCGTGCCCCTGGGCCTTTGCACATGCTATTCCCTCTGTCTAGAATGCTTTTCCTTCACATCTCAATCTAATTGTGTTTAAACACTCAGACAAGTGGTTCTTCTCCAGTGAAGCTTCTCTGACCCTAACAGGCTGGATTAGCTATGCTTTCCTTGCTTACAAGTGTCAAAGCAATGAACAGCCAGCATATAATGATATTGATGTACACTAGTGGAGCAGTTACTGTTTTCCAGGCACTGTACTGAATGCTTTAGGGTTAATAATGCATTTGTTCCCCCAACAGCCCTATAAAGTAGATACTGTTTTACAAATGAGGGATCTGAGACTCAGACACAGTAAGTAATCTGCTCAAGGTCACACCGCTTGTAAGACACGGAGTCTGAAGTTGGGCCCAGCCCCTGGCTCCTATGCGTGAACACAGTGCTAGGTCTCTGTCCTGGACCACAAACTCCAGGAGGACAGAAGTTTGGCTGATTTAGCACTGTGCTTCTAGGGCCTAGACATGCCTGGCCCACAGCAAAGAGAGAAGGAATAAAGGACAAGAGGGAGGGAGGGAGGGAGGGAGGAAGGAAGGAAGGAAGGAAGGAAGGAAGGAAGGAAGCAAGCCGGCAGGCAGGCAGGCAGGCAAGGAGAGAGGGAAGGAGGGAGGAAAGGAAAGGATGGGAGGGAGGGAAAGAGAAAGAGGGGAAAGGAGAGGGAAGGCAGGAGAGAGGGAAGGAAAACAAGCCAGATCAGGCCTGAAGCATGAGGACTCGGGCAGCATCCGGAGCCCGCAGTCTGGTCCACCCTGCTGTCCCTCCTCCTCATGGAGAAACTGACTGTAGAGGTCCAAGCCGTTCCCTGAGCGCCTCCCCCTGGCCAGAGAGGGCGGAGCGCCCGCCTCATCGTGGCACCCTGTTCCTGCAGGCTTGTGGTACTGGCTTTTAATTTTTATGTCTGCCTAGCCACTTGTCCTAGTAAAGGAATAATTTAATTAACTCTGAGAACTGTAATTAATTTTAATTGTTCATGGTAATTCATTGTTTAATACTCTATTAATAATTATAAAAAATCCTAATGCCCAGTTGCTGTCCTATAGCAGGCTAATTAAACACACAGGAGATGCTTCATTTCCAAGTGCTTCTACATCGCTTGGTCCCTGGCGCTCAGCTTGCACCACGTGGCCCACGAGGCGCTCACGTGGACTTCCTGAGTGGGGCCTTCACTCAGCCATCCACCTCTGTGGCTCCCAGTTGCCCGAGAGCTCTGCAGCACGCAGAGGAGAGCGGGTGCAGCCTGCAGGGGTGGGGATGGGCGGTGTCCTCACCTCAGTGGGGACTGAGGTGAGGTCACACAGGGTCCCTGTGACCTTGGACACACAGGCTAAGTGGGTGGTCAGTCCACTCACAGCTCTGAGCACTTGCCATAGCCACTGCCTACAGTCGAATGAACGGAGGGACAGGTAGATGGATGGACAAACGAATGGACAGATGGACAGGTGGGTGGATGGATGCATGCGCGGATGGATAGATGGATGGATGGGTTAATTTAAATGTAAATTAAAAGAATGAGGGTGTCCTAAAGAAAATACATCTGATCAGAAAAGACATTTCCAGGAGGCAGCATTCGCTCAGAGACCATAGCATGAGAGGAAGCCAGCCTTATGAAGACCAGGGAGATTGTTCCAGACAGAGAGAACAGCACATGCAAACGCCTGGTGATAAGCTCAGCACACTTAGGAAACACAACGAAGGCCAGAGTGGCCCAGGCAGAGACAGCAAGGAGTAGTGAGGTGGGCGAAGAAATAGGAGAGGGACAGCAATGGACCTTGTAGGTCCGCAAACTGCAGGCTGTGGGCCAAATGTGGCCCACCATTTGTTCTTGTAAATAAAGTTTTATTGGAACACAGCTATACCTATTCATTTGGGAACTGTCTGTAGCTACTTTGGTTGAACCACTGTGGCAGGGGCCATGGATCCTACAAATGCAAAAATCACTTGTTAGTCCATGACAGAAAGATTGCCAGCTCTCGTCACAGACTATTCCACATGGCTCTAACTGGGGTATGCGGGGCTTTAAGCTGGGGACTATTATTATCTATTTTACATTTTTCAAATTTCACTCTGGCAGTAGGGTGGAGAGGAGCTCTAGGGGGAGAGGGGGCTGGAGCTGATGCGCTGCTGCTGTGGCCGATGGCAACGGACTTAGCAGGACTGAGGACAAGGTAGACATTGTGTCTTCCCTTGGAGCCTCAGTTGCTCCTTTCTAAGGCAGAGCTGCAGGCCAACCCATTCCCTAAACTAGAAGAGGTCACAGGGCGGAGGAGGCAATGTGGAGAACCAGAGAGGGAAGTTACCTCCACCACGGCAGCCCAGCAAGGGCCCCTGTGAAGGGACAGCAGGAAGTCCTCCAGGGCCAGGGCAGACCCCCAAACCTCCACAACACAGGAGTACTGAGTGGGGGCACCACCCAGCATGAGAGGCAGAAAGCACATCTGTGTGAGTTTTGAGACCCTCACACAGAGAAATCAGACCCTAATAAGGCGGCAAGGCCAGGTAAGTTGGGGTATCCTGGAAAGAGTGATGTTGGAGCTGAGATCGGGAGGAACTTTTCTGAAAAAGAGAAGAGTGTTCTAGGCTGAGAACACAGCATGTGCAAAGGTCCTGGGGTAAGAGGGAGTATGACAGGTAGAAAATGCTGAGTACAGTGGAATGGGCCACAGAGTGCAGTGGAAACAGTGGGCATGATGGGGCTGGTAAGGAGGCCAGAAGTGGCCCTTGCAGGGAGGGGCCAGTGTACTCCAGCATGGGCTGGGCTATGCTATAGGGGACACCTCCACATTTCAGAAGTCCATCACAGGTCAGCAGAAGCTGTATGCCCTGTTACTCAGAGGCTTTGGAAGACACATGGCCTTCATGTGGCCCAGCAACCCCAGCTCATGGGCCAAATTCCAACCGGAAGTCTAATAGCACCACACCTGGCAACCTCTTCCTGCAGGGCCTGGGAGCTGGACAGGTCAGGTGGCTGAGTCCCAGCTCCCTGGAGAGCTGGCTGCAGCTGGACCTGGAGAGCAGCCCAGACCCAGGGACCTGGAGAGGCAGAAGAAACATCACTGAGAACTTCAGAGCATGTAGCAGTGGCTCAGACAGCCAAACCCCTGCCCTCGTGGGACACTGCTTTCCACATCTACCAACTGAGCCTCCACTGCGGGCACAAGCTGACGCTGCAGCAGGCGTGAAATCGACAAAACCCCCGAGCTCCTATGCTTACGGATAACCAGCGCCTTAGGTCATAGTCGCCTGCTCAGTGGCCCTGAAGGAGAACAAAGCAGGTGCCAATGGCCATAGTACCCAGGGATTACATGGTCTGTGATGGCTAATTCCATGTGTCACACTGGCCGGGTTGGGCTGCCTAGGTGGTTGGCCCAACATTATTCCAGCTGCTGCTGTGAAGGCATTGTGGCAGTCAGCTTTCTGTTACTATGACAAAGTACCTGAGACAATCGACTTACAAAGAAGAAAGGTTTGTTGTGGCTCACAGTTGGCTGTTGCTATGGGCCTGTAGAGAGGCAGCATATCATGGTGGGAGCACATGGCAGAGGAGGACTGTTTACTTCGTGGCTGGGATGCACAAAGGGAGGGAGGGAAGAATTGCCCAGCATCCCCCAGTCCCTTCAAAGCTACACCCACAGTGACCTAAAGCCTCCCAGTAGGCCCCACCTCTTAAAGGTCCCAGCACATTCCAGTAGCCCCAAGCTGGGCACCAAGCATCGAACAAAGGGGCCTTTGGGAGACAGTTCAGATCCAAACTAGAGTAAGGATTTTTTAGGTGTGGTTAACATCTGTAGTTAATTTTAAGCCAAAGAGATTATAAATGGCCTCAACCAATCAGCTAACGGCCTTAAAGCAGACTGTTTCAAGAAGTAAAAGCAATTCCACCTAACGACTACAGCACAGAACCCCTGCCTCTGTGGCCCGGGGACTCAAGTTCGCACCTCCAACTCTGACCTGACTTGGTAGCCTACCAGCTTCCTCCACAGACTTCAGACTTGTACCTCTATGACTGCAGAAGCCAACTCCTCAAAATCTCCCTCCCACCCTCTCCAAATGAACAGACCCTACGGGCCATCCTCACCCGAGCTGAAGCCTTACAAAACTCCGGGGCCAAGTCCTCACCCCCTTGCAGTACTAAGGCCAGAAAACTGAGGCCCAGACCCAACAAGGACAGTCGTCAGGGTCCCCACACCTTCAGTCTAGCATCCAGCACTCCATCCGTGGTCAGGGACATCCGGGAGCCCACAGCATTCCATGCGCAAGCAACCAGCACAGCAGCACCCCTCCCCCTGCCCCCAGCCCACCCACCCCAGCCGGGTGCTGCCTCAGCCATGGAAGGAGCTCATCATTTATTCATGGGCATTTATTACATGTGCTGCAGCCTTGGCTGGGGTGAAAATTGCTCTGTATTTTCTGAGACCCTTGAGGGGACCTTTGGCATTGGAGACAGAGGGTGGAGATCTTAGCCTGGTGCCCCCAACTCCCCTAAGTCCTGATTCAGCTTTCCCAGGTGGCTGCAGTGCAGGCCCTAAGTTCACAACAGAAGAGGAGAGAGAGGGAGATTCAGAGAAGAAACATGGGTCACCTAGGTCCACTCAACTCCGGTTTGCTTGATCCGGGGGAGGCCAACTGCAGAGTCCTAAGGACAGATGTCCTTAGCCACCCAGACAGAGAAGGTGAAATAGGACACACAGTCCTCCAGCCAGCCCACCAGCTTCCCTGGGGCAAGTTCTGCCCCACCCTTCCCCCAGACTCCAAGAGAGAAAGATGCTCGTGCACCCTAGCAAGGGGACAGAGGAGGGGCAGCAGCGCCCATGGCCTCTACCCCTGCCCCTGAACTGGACCAGGCTCTGCCCAGTACAAGCCAGAGCAGCTCTGTTGTGCTGGGTGCTCTGTCCTGCTCCTGCACAGCCTGCAGGTGGAGTCTGACCCCAGGAGGGGTGCAGCAAAGGGGCCGGTTCATAGCAGGAGAGCCGAAGTCTCCACTCCATGTAGCCCAAGCCCCACGTGTAGCAGGCGTCCCCCAACCCTGGACCCAGAGGCCAATGTGGAAGCAGGGCTGAGACAATGAAGGGCACACAGACCCTACCGTCTCCTGACACCTACTATGAGGTATGACCATAAAAATAAGGGAATGTTTAACTTAAAATATGTATTACGCATTGCCATTAACCTCCCTCAAAATACTCCCCCCTTGTTTCAAACATACTTATCCCATCCTCCTTGGTGATTACTATAATAAGTTTTCGTTTAATTTAAACACTCTCCTTATTTTTCAATCACCCCCACAAGTGCCACCCTGTGAATCCTCTCGCCCCTCCAGGCGGGCACCACATGGCCTGTCCTGTGCACCGCAGAACTGGAGATCTGCGTCCCTGCATCCCACATCCCAGAAGGCAGCACAGCTCCAGCTGTGGCCAGCATCAGCAAGGCCTCGCTATCCCCTTCACGACTGCATCCCTTCGACTCTGCTGTGTACCTCATGACTAAGCCAGACGGACCCCGCCCTCTGGCAGCTCCACAAATGCTTGAAGATCCTGCGGTCCCCTGCAGACAGAGAGGGGTGACCAGTGTCCCGAAGGGACCCGAGGCTGGGGAGGGGATAGAACCTGAGTCCTCGACTCCCACTATGACCTGATCTTTGGAGTCAGGCACTGCCTTCCCAGCCCCCTGGTGTCCTCCAGCAGGAGCAGCAGATCCTGGCTCATGCCATCTTTGGCTCCCAACCTCAGCCCTTAATATGAGGTTTACTTGAGGGAATCAAAAAGCTGTTGCTTCTAAAATAAAGACTCCCCGCGGGTCTGCTTCCTTCGGTGCTGCGCCCAGGATCCGCCCACCCTCTAACTGCACCGTCTGTGCAGGGAAGGCTGGCCCCCCAGGACTCTTGCTGTGTGGCCTCCCATGCGACCCCAGTGACACCCTGAGGCGGGGCTGATCCACACCTGGGCCTCAGCCCCTGAGCACTACATCCGCCTCAGTGTGCACGCTGCCGACTTCTCAGCACCCTCCCTCCCCCTCGTCTCAAGGGTCCCCAGCCCTGGACTCCAGTCAGCTTCGCCTCTTGTCCATTCAGCCCCCTGCAGGGTCTTCCGGAAGCCTAGAAGGGCGTGACCCCCAGAGGCTCTGTCCTTGGGGGACACAGCTGTCACCTTTTGCTGCCCTATACTAAGACTCAGCGAGGCGCTGACTTCAGAGACCGGGCCCCTCTCTCCTTCCTCATGTCCCCTGCCTGGGCTCCTGGCCGGCTGACCTAGACGAAGCTTCTTAACCTCTCTGAGCTCAACACACCCCACTTGCCCACAACGGGACACCTAGCTGTTCTGGGACCAGCTGGCCAGGCAACCAGCCTCCCCTACAATTCTGATCTCATTGTGATGAGGGCCCAGACTGTCTGTGGGCTTCTGGTTGGGCAGTGAATGTGTCCGGGGCCACAGGGCCACTGTCCTCCACATGTCTTCAAGCCAAGCCAGCCAGGGGAAGCTGGGGCAAGGCCCTGGCCACAGAGCAGCTGAGGCCTGGACTCCTTCTCCAGGGCTAGACTGACTTCCTCTGCCATGCAGTCCCTGCCCTGCTCTGAGCGGCCCCTCCCACAGTCCTGCTGGCTCCTCCGCCCCAGCCAGCCCTGCCACGGCTGCCCTCTCTCACTCCTGGACAACTTCCGGGCCTAGCACGGCCTCCAGCTGGACAGTCAGCATCCCACGGGCACCTGCCCAGGAAACCGCCTCCCTAGCATTTCCTGCTTAGGAGCCACACCCACCTCGCCAGCCCCTGAGTTCCAGGTGCCAACCCATCTGTGTGCGAGGGGACCCTGGGGACACTGGACACAGTGGGCCTCGCCATTCTGATCAAACTCTGCTTGTCAGACCACAGATGCCTTGTTCTGGGCGGTAGAGGGTTGGGAAGATCACCTCACACATTCTCACTGAGCTCCACTTCAAGCTAGGCATTCCCATCCACTCCGGGGCTGCAGTGGTTGTATTAGTCACTTTTTCATTGCTGGGACAAAATACCTGCCATTCATAATTTAAGGGAGGGGAGGTTTATTTGGCTCACAATTCATTGGGTCCAGTACATGGTGGACAGGCTCAAAGGCAGAAATGTGTGGCAGAAGGGCATGTGGAAGAAAGGGGCTCACCCCTGGCAGCTGGGAAGCAGAGAGAGAAAAGAGTTGGGAACAAGAACGTACGTTTCTAGCTCAGCCCCCCCATGACCCTCCCCTAATCCCCTCTAGTGACCTACCTTCTAATGGCCCCATGTGACCCTCCCCCTAATTCAGCTGCAAGCCTATCTGTGAATCATAGAGCCGTCCCATGACTTGATCACCTTCCCAAAGCCCCACCTCTAAAAACATGAGACTTTTAGAAACATTCTAGATCTGAATCCTATCAGTGGGAACCAAACAGACCATGCTTCATGGAGCCGATGGACCAAAGCCAGTGGAGGAAGTAAGACAAAGGCATGGAGATGATAATTAATCTAATCATGTCAGGTCTTAATGAATTCCCCATAGAAAAAGACAGACAAGATGAGCCGATTGTGTGACTAGGGGCAGCAAGGCCAGGATAAGAGGAAGTATCTGAGGTCATTCCCAGAGCCTCAGCCACACGGGAATCTGGGGACGGGTGTTCAGGCAGAGGAAGTGAGGGCAGCATGTGCAAAGGCCCTGCGGTGGGGGTATCTGCAGCTGTCAACCATCTGGGTCCCAATTTTGGATGCGTCCCCAAGACAATAGATGCTGACCCTGTTCCAAGGCGAGGTATGAGACACCAAGCAGCGTGTGCAAGAGAACCGGCCTTGCCACCCTTGGTGATCACCTCCTCCAGCTAAAAACGGGGGCTGGAGGTGGGGAAGTCACTCTGGGGGAAGTGGTCAAGTTTCTGGACTCCTCTCCATTGGGAGGGAAGAATGGAGTGTGCTCTGTTCCCTCAAGATCAGGCAGGGGTCTCCGCATCACTGTTTTGGTAGCTGTGTCTGTCTCTGGGGCCCGACAATGACACAGGGCTGATCCAGGGGAAGTTAAAATGGTGACACAGGGAGGAAGGGCACTAAAACCTGGGGTCTCCCAGTGGGTGGGGGTGGGAATGCAAGGCTGGGGCTGATCAGGAGGGTCTCCAGGGGCAGGAGACTCCAGCACAACAGGAGGCAGCCAGAGGGGGCCCCGTGAAGGGCAGGGCCCGGGGGAGCCCCCTAGAGTCCCTGTGACGATGGGAGGAATTTAAACATGTGCTGAGCCCAGCTCACAACACAGACACACTGCTCACACCCCCACCAGGTACTCTCTTCCTTTCCGCCCCCCCACCCACCCTGACCCCCAAGGGCAGGACCTTCAGAAACTGCTGTGAGCCATGGGGAGGAGGTGAGCAGAGCACGGAGGGAAACCGAGGCCCCCAAGACACCCCCTTCCACCAGCCTGGGCTGAAGGAGGGGAGTCACCTTGAGTTTGGAGGAGTCGGGAAGTTGTCACTCATCCACAGGTCTGGACTTTACAGAAACAGCCAGAGGCACTTCCGGTTTCCATGGTGACCAGGAAAGCCAGGGGACTTGCTGCAGATTTCAGCCCACGACAAACAACACACACTGTCCCATGGGCGAGGTGGGACACGGGTAGAAAGTTCAGCTGTGCCGACTGTCACTCAACAAGGGCAAGCCAGTGTCAGAGCACGGAATGGGGGTCAGGAACAGAGGCCTGGGCGGCTACTGAAGGTGCCCCCTCCCACAAGGGTCCAGTCGCCCGCCCTCAGGGTGGGCATCACTGTCTGGCGTTACAGACGTCACCGGCCGGAGGAGAGAAGGCTACAAACCGGGGGAAGGGCAGCGGCAGAGAGAAGAGAAAGGAAGAACCCGGAAGCAACCCCAGGACCAGCTCACCCTCCTGGGCAGCCCACACCCTTCCCCAGGACAGGACCCCAGCTTGGCCAGGCCTGGGCCTCCCAGGGAAACCTGGATAATGGCGCGGGCAGGCAGGCGGCCGTGGCTGCCTCTAAGAGCCATGCCCAGCTGGCATGCCATATCTGCCCCCAGCCTGGTCACCCGTGAGCCTGCTGGTCGTGTGGCTGGGCAGGCAGGCTTGCCGGGAGGTGGAGAGGCAGGGGGAGATAAACAGAGACGCGCCTCCCCCGCATTCTGATGAGCTCAGGGAACAGGGCGGTGACCGGTCCTCTGGTCCGCTCTGGCCTCCCTGAAGCCGGGGTACAATCATTCCTGTCCCGGACGCCGGGAGACCTTGGAGCTTCCAAGGGCCGCACTGGGGAACAGGAGCCGATGTGCCGCCTGCCAGTGAAGGCCTCACAGGCAAACGGGCTTTCCCAGGCCAAGTTCAGTAAAGTGCACCAAAGGAGGAAAGCAGGGTGGTTCCTAGCGCCACGCTCCCCACAGGGCCACGGCGGGGTGGGAGGAAGAAAAACTGGCTTCTCGCCCTACAGAGCCCCGGAGGCGCCGTGTCTGTGCCCGTGGCCGCGGCTCTGGCTCCTCCATCTATGAAACTGGCAGGTGTGAGAGGGACAAACGGCTCCTCAGCCGGCGAGAATGAACCTCCCACCCACAGAAATCTCCCTGGAGCCCAGGGGACAGTCCACTTCCTCCAGGAACAACACGAGGGGACCCCCATGTCTTGGGCTGGAATGTGGGCCCCAAAATTCATATGTTGAAGGCCTAACTCCCAGCCCCTCAGAATATGATTGTTTTGGAGACAGGGAGTTTTTTGGTTGGTTTTGGGTTTTCTAAGACAAGGTCTTGCTATGTAGCCCAGGCTGGCCTTGAACTCACTATATAGCCCAGGCCGGCCTGGGACTCACAGAGATTCCTCTGCCTCAGCCTCCTGAGTGCTGAAATTACAAGCAGGCACCACCAGACCTGGCAAGAGGTGATTAAGGTCCAAAGAGGCCACAAGGGTGGCTTAATCCAATCTGACATGTGGCTTTATGAGAGGAGGAGGAGGAGACACTGGGCAAGGGGGACACCAGGCAGAGAAAGGGCCACATGAGGATGCAGGTAGAAGGTGCCAGTCAAAGCCAAGGAGACAGCTTCAGTGGAAACCAACTGGCCAGCACCGTGACCTTGAACTTCCAGGCTCTAGAAGTGAGGAACATGACCGTCTGAGGGCCTCATCTATGGCATTTCATTACTGCAGCCCATGTAGACCAAGATTCTCTGCCAAGCTCCATGGAGTCCGAGAGGGGACTTCTCCAGGGCACAGTGGGGCCAGGCTAGGCCCCTCGAGCTGGCATTTAGCTCCGTCCCCATCACCAGCCTCCCTTCCGGGACGCTGCGCTTGGCAGAACCACCCGACCCTCTCACCCCAGGCTCTCCCTGCGCCTCTGCACAGGCTGTTCCCTCTGCCTTAAATCTGCTTCCTGTCTGACTCCTACCCATTCTCCCCGGCTCAGTCCAGGGCATCTCCTCCAGGAAGCCCCCAGGCTCTCCCAGGCAGGGCAGCCGCTCCTGCCCTTGGAGATGTAGCGATCGGTTTCCAGGGAGGTTTCCAGCACACACTGTGACCCTCTAAAGAGCTGAGGCTGCTTGTGCGGTTGTTGTCTCTGTCCTCCGGGAAACGAGACCAACAGGAAGAAGGGACCTTGGAAGGCTCAGGTCCGCCCTCCCCTAAATGTACACTCACTGATGACTGTCACTCTCGGCCGGGACCCTGGATACCACCCAACCTCCCCATCCTCCACTCAGGGAAGCCGAGGCCTGGAGCAGGAAGATGCCTGCCAAGGTCGCGGGGGTCAGACAGCCTCCTGTCTCCCCGCCCGGCGCTCTTCACTCACTGCGCGTGGTTTCTCCACCTCCCTCCCAGCCGCCTTGACAAGTGGAGTTTAATTATTTACGACGGCGCTTTATAGCTGCAGGTGAACCCACCGGAACATATTTTGTAAAAGTAATGAAGACTCGGTAATGCGAGACCTCACTGCAGCACCCGTCACTAAATCTTGGCCCAGGAGTCGCTGGGCTGCGCAGGCATCATTTTTCCCCCTTCCCTTCCCTCTTTTGGAGAATTGCAGGGTTTGCAGATCAGGCTGGTGGGGCCCAAGGCGCGTCCAAGGCAGCTTTTCTCATTTTGTGGGACACGAGGCGGGCTTCTGGAAATGGAGTCCGAGTCTCTCCAGTGGGAACTGGAACAGCGTGTCTGCTACACCCCCCGGACACCCCCATGAGGCGGGCAGGACACAGGCCCCTGCCACTCACTGTCCCCCACCCAGGAGGGCAGAACAGCTCAGCGGCCATGAACACGGGGGAGAGGGCAGGCCTGGGAGTCACCAGCACACCTCCACAGGGCCTCTCTGGGCCTCAGTTTCCCCACCTGTAAATTAGAGAGATGGAAGCCATCTCGCCTTTCTTATTCCTTCTACCACATTCCAACTCTTTCCTGACATGCATGAGACAGCTTTATCCTAAGAGGGTGTGTGGTGGACCTAATGTGGTCAACTTGAGCCAGAACGCCCAGCCGGACTGAGTTGGTGTGATGCTGGGCGTACGAGATCCACCTGAGGGTTGTTGCTGATGCAGCATAAGGCAGAGCGGGAGCTGTAGCTAGTTGGCGGGCTGTTTCCCAGGAGAAGCTCTGCTGCGGCTGGTTCTTCCAGAGGGGGCTCGGCTGTCCTCGTCGAGGAAGGAGCTCGGGGCCTTGCTGTCGTTGAGGATGGCTGCTGTTGCTTCGGAGGAGCTCTGGTTGTCATCTCTGCTGCGAGCATCTTTTCCTGGCTCCAGCCATCATGTGCAGACACGGACATTCATGGGACGGTGCTCTGGGCTCCCAGCCCTCAATTGGATCTTTTGGGTCTCCAGTGCCTAGATGGACATTCGGCACCTTCTGAATTTGGCTTCTGGGTGAATGTTGTAAATGTCCCCTATTAAATCTGTTCTCTTAAGACCACTGGTTCTTTGAAAATCTAACTAACACAGGGTGCATGGCTGTTAACTTCCTATATGCACCATCTGACTCTTCCCCGGGTCCCCATTAGGTGGACAGTGATTTCAACACACGGGGCAGGCCAATGGCCTGTCCAAGGCCACAGCACTAGAGAGTGACAGAGCCAGGATATAGCCCCAGGCCTTAGAATCCTGAGGGCACCCCTTTAACCATGGCTCTGTAACAGCCATACGAGGGCAGGGGCTGAATGGACACCTCTCGTAATGTCCCTCCTGCTAGGGACAAGGGGCGCTTCCTCATCCTCATTTATCTGAGAGCAGACAGACTCTCGGGGCACTCACATTTTCAACCTGGATGGGTCTCTCTCCCATCCACTCAGCTTTTGTGTTGCCCATGACCCAGGGATGAGTCCCCAGCTCTACTAGCAACTGTTGAATGGGGAGAGATCAAACTCAGCCTCCAGAGATGGCTGAGGTGTGAAGCTCACGCCCCTAGCTCATTACATGCTAGGGCCGGGCCACACCAGATAAGTGCGACATGAGACAGTGCAGGTGCGGGAGGAGTCAAGGGGAAGGGATGGAGGGCACATCTGGAACCTTCCAGCTTGAGGGAGGACAGAGCCTTAAAGGATGGGTCTGGGGTGAGAGAGATCAAGGGTCCAAACAGAGCTGGCGAAGGCCAGGACCACCCATCCGCAGGACTCCAGAGCCCAAGGAAAAGTGGGTGCACAGTAATGGGGGCCAGGTGTGAAGAGGTGAGCTGGTTCAGACCTTGTGCTGCTACTAGCATTCGGGCCACCTTAAGTGTATCCTGTTATCTATAATCAGATCCATCTCCTCATGACAGGATGTTCTATGGGCAGCCAGCTCGATACACATTCCTGCAAATGACAGGCTTCTGAACCTCCCAGAAAGTCAGCTGAATCAATGTAATCACAAGACCATGCCGATCTTTAACTCAGTGCCAGAAAACTCTACAAGCAGCTACCCTCAATAGTCTCCTGGATCTTGGAGCAGCACACCAATACTTGGTTCTTAGGAGAGAAGGAAGAGCTAGTTGCCCGTTCTCTGTGTAGATTATAAACCCACTCTCGGGGAAGGAAGAAGCAATCAATCATTCATTCAACAAACCTGTATTGTGTGCTGGTGCTATTCTGGGCACCAAGGGTACAGCAATAAACACAACAAAGTCCTGCCTTTGGGAAGCTTATGCTCTAGTGGAGAGACACACTTATAGATTTAAAAAATAATGGAAGATAAAATAAATCAAGGGGGAGGTTGGGGATTTAGCTCAGTGGTAGAGGGCTTGCTTAACAAGCACAAGGCCCTGAGTTCGATCCCCAGCACTCTCCCCAAGAAAAAATCAAGGCAAGGAGACACTGATGGGGAGGCTCTTGCCTTATAACAAGAAGATGTAGGGGGTCAGGGAAGTCCTCTCCAGCAAGGCCCATCCAGGGGTGAGAGATGGTGGCCTGTGGGGTGGCCATGGAGGTGGAAGATCAGTGATTCTGGGCGACAGGGAGCCAAGACAACAGGAAGAGGATGTATTCGCACTCTGGCTTTCCCAAGGTGACTGTCAAGGTCGTGGCCAGCAGGACTTTGAGGACTCTGTGGCTGACGAGGAGCCTCCCCTCTGATGCAGAGCCTGCAGAGGTTGCCAGGGACGAGGCTTCTGCCACCTTGGGCAGGTGTGAGCTAGAGAGGTAC
>PVJO010018452.1:0-36658 GCA_004026905.1 Hystrix cristata | reverse complement strand
CATGAGCCAGCAGACCAGGAGCAGCACCCCCCAGGTGAGCATAGCACAGGGCAGCAGAGGCACAGAGCGACCACTTGACCCGCCTGGACAAAGACAACACCCCGGAGAAAGGAGCAAGCAGACCCCACAACTGTCTGTGTTAAGTCCAACAGCGCACTCGAACCCCTGCCTCACGGCCTACCCCCAGCAAAGAATAGAGAGCTGACCACATTCCCCCATCTGCCAGAAGAAGCAAGGACACACCCGGCAGGAACAGTAGCCACAGTCTGGGGTGAATGAACAGAGGGGCCCTAAGGCAAGGAGGATGTCAGAGACCCAGAGGCCCTAGAGCCGGACGTAGTAAATCGAGTCTGGCTGGATCCCAAGCCTGCAGATCATGGAAACACCACTCATTGGATGACACAGGAATTTTGTTCTTTGACTTGACCTTTTTTTGACTTTCCTATTTTTAGATTATTTTTATTTTTCCTTCATTGATTTTTTTGCAGGCTTAGGGGTTTTTCTCCCACTTTACTTTTTCTTATTTACTTTCTCTTTTTCTCTTTCATCATTTTTTCTTCCAACCCTTTTCTCTTCCTTCTTCTTTCTTTTATCTCTTGTTTTTGTTGTTTGTCTTTTTTCTTCTTTTTTGTTCATTCTTTCCAGCAGCTGTTCTTTATCACTTCTAATTTCCTTTTACTCACTAATAGGACCCCTATCTTGTATTTCCCTCCTCCTTCTCACATCCCATCAATTAATTTTTCAAATTTCACCTTTATTGCATTCTCCAGTTCCCCAGCCCTCCACTTTTACTTGTGGAACTGTAAGCTTTATGAATATCTAGATAAATAGTTAACTTTATGCTGTTGCTGTTGAATACTGTGCTATTGTTAGTACAGCTAATGTTCTTCCATTTAGTAGATATTTAATGTAGGTCAACGGTAGATCAATACAGTAAGTCCCCGACTTACAAACAAGTTCCATTCAGGGAGAACATTCATAAGTTGGACTCATTTGTAATCTGACAAAGTGAGTCTTGTAAAGTACACCTGTACTATAATTACAGATCTCTTTTCTATGGACAAAGGTGTTACTTTATCAGTCCTTAGGATTTGTCAGTATTCACTTTGTATTTAATGCTATTATTGATGCTGATGTTATTACGATAGCAGAGGTGTCATAGCTATTGCTGCTAATTGGTTTCCCTGAGATGCCAATATCTAGTTCGCCTAAGGGTCATTAACAATATTGTGACCCATTCCAGAACTGAGTTGTGGGTGAAACACGCTGCACTCTCTCATCTCAAATAAACAGAGGTGGTTGACTCCTGGGACAGAGGCAGAGGCCAGTAGTTCGCCACACCCAGAGAACACCACTGAAAAGTAGACATTAACTAAAGAGGTCTCTCTACTTCAAACAAAACTTTCCACCTAGATAAACCAACAAACCTCAACACAAAACGAACAAACAAACAAGCAAAATATAGAAACACGAGAAGAAAAGCCAACAAAATTCCTACCAAATCTCTGAATTCCCCCAAAGCTGATCCATGGGGAATCGAAGGGGAGGAAACCACAAGCCTTGCACCTGAACTATTTGAGATGGTATCAGGGGAGATAACGAAACATATAAACAAGACAATAGACAAGATCACAGAAGTAATACATAACCAGATATTGGACCGATTAAACAAAATCATCAGCAAATCTAAAGAAACACTATTAGAATGATAGAAGAATTAAATAAAGTGATGAAAAATATGTGTAACCAGCATAGAAAAATATTAGAGTCCATATAAGGGCTCCAGAAAAAATATAGGAGATTAAAAATTCTAATGACAGTATGGGCAGCAGAAGTGACCAATGTGAGGACAGAGTCTTAGAACCAGGCTTTTGTTGGTGACCAATTAATGAGAGACATTTAATAACAAAAACAGAATATGAAAAATGGATCTAACAGCTCCTACATGATGCACAGAAGACTAATCTAAAATTAATTTGAATTAGTGAAAAATCTGAGGATACTACAAATGGCATAAAAAAACCTGTTTGTTGAAATAGCATGGAAAGCTTTCCAAATAAGGTAAAATAGTTTAACATACAGACAACTGATGCATAGTGAACCCCAAGTAGCCCACAATTGGAAAAGATCTCAGAAGTCCAACACAAAAGCAGAATTTTAAATGCTGTTGGAAGCCAGGTGTGATGATGCACACCTGTAATCCCAACACTCAGAAGACTGAGGCAGGAGGTCACTGTGAGTTCAAGGTCATCCTGGGTTACACAGTGAGTTCAAAGCCAGTCTGAACTAAAGACCGAGACTCTGCCTGAAAACAAACAAAAAAGGCTGTTGAAAATCAACAAATCACTTGTAAAGGTAAAACCATTAGAATTACAGCAGACTTCTCAACACAAATCCTAAAGACCAGGAGAGCTTGGAGTGAAATGTTTCTAGCCCTAAAAGAAAGTCATTTCGAAACTAAACTGATATATCCTGCAAAGCTATCTTTCAAAATTGATGGAGAAATAAGATACTTTCATGGTCAAGAGCACCTAAGGAAATCCATGACCACCAAACCAGCACTCCAAAAAATATCAAGACTACCCTAGAAAGAGACAATGTAGCTAACAATGACAAAAAGTCTAATAAAATGACTGTATCAAGTAGGCTTGGCAGTTACATAGAAGTAAAAGAAAGAGAATCAACAGCAGGAAAATAAATCAAAAACTTTTGGTAATTTACTGATTGTATATAGTCTCAATTCCACAATCAAAAGACAGATATTGACAGGATGGGTCATGAAACAAAATCCAACAATAACCTGCATACAGTGGTACCTTGGTTCATGAACTCGATTCTCTCCCTGATTCTGGTCACAAACCAAATGGGGCAAGACCCGAATCAAGTTTTCCCATAAGGTCAGCACTGAACCTAACCACCAAATTTGATTTGGTTTTCATCCAACTTGGTTCATAACCAGAATTGTGTAAAGAATCAAGTTCATGAACCGAGGTATCACTGTACAAGGAATACATATAACCCAAAAGGTAACTCATAGACTAAAAATCAAAGGGCAGAAAACAATATTCCATGCAACAGGAACCCAAAAATAAGCAGGTGTAGCTATACTGTATTCATAAAAAGTGGACTTAAGCCAAAACTGACCAAAAGAGGCAAAGAAGGTCACTACATATTGCTTAAGGGAACAACCCAACAGGAAGAAGTAAAAGTTATTAACACATGTGCACTGAACATTGGTGCACTCAACTTCCTAAAACAAGTACTACAAGACATAAAGGGTACAACTGTAGTGCGAGACCACAATATCTGACTATCACTAATAAACAGATCAACTAAACCAAAAAAAAAAAACAAAGAAATGTCAGAGCTGAACAAAACTATGAACAAATGGAATTAATAGATATCTACACAGTATTCCACTCAGTAACAACAGAAAACACATTCTTTTCAGCAGCACATGGCATTTTCTCCAAAATATACCACACACTATTCAATAAATCAGCCTTAACTAACTGTAGTATAATTAAAATTACAGAGGCTGGGGATTTAGCTCAGTGGTTAGGGTGCTTACCTAAGGAGTGCAAGGCCCTGAGTTCGATCCTCAGCACCACAAATAAAAAGGGAAAAAGTTATACCATGCATATTATCAGACCATAGGGCAGTAAAGTTAAAATCAATGACAAAAGAAAATACATCAATTACGCAAGTGTGTGGAAACTAAACTAAGCAATGAGTTATAGAAGAAACCAAGGAAGATAATATACAAAGGAGAGGAGTACTAGACAGAGAGAAGAGGGAAAAGCAGGAAGGAAAAAAACAGAATAAAAGAGGAAAGGGAAACCAGGGAGAAATGTGAATAAACCTGCTGTAAATAGGGATGGAGGGAACAGATAGGAAGGGTGGGGATGAGGGGGGAGAACCAAGAGGCGCCATGTACAGGTACACAACAAACATGATGAATGTGATCATTATATGTACAATGGACCAATACATGTTCTTGGTTAAAAAAAAATCAAGAAAGAAATAAGATAGTTTCCAGAGCTACACTAAATGTTAATGCCAGTAAAACACACCAGAACTTATGGAACACAATGAAAGCAGTCTTAAGAGGGGAGTGTATAGCTATGAATGCCTGCATCAGAAAAAGAGAGTGAGCCTAAAGAAATGACTTAATGATGCACCTTGAGATCCTAGAAAAACAAGAAACCAAACCCAAAGCTAGTACAATGAAGGAAATTACAACTATCACAGCAAGAATCAATGAAATTGAGACCAAAGAAAAAATAATAAAAAGAATTAATGAATCTAAGAGTTGGTTCTTTGAAAGAATAAACAAAATAGACAAACTCTTAGCCAATCTAACCAAGAAGGAGAGAAAAGACTCAAATCAATACAATTAGAAATGAAAAAGGTGAACCCATAATAGACACTGCCAACATAAGAAAGACAACAATTAATTCACAAACATGCATGCCAATAAATTGTAGAATTCAGAAGAAATAGACTACCAAAGTTGCACCAAGATTTAAAAACCCTGAATAATACAATAACATAATGAAATTGAAGCAGTGTGGCAGACTTTTTGTGGTCAGTTTGAGTAGAAACACCCAGTTGGACTGAATTGATGTGGTTCTGGGTGTAGAGGATCCACCTGAGGGTTACTGCCAACACAACATAAAGGAGAACAGGAGCAGGAGATAGCAGCTGGCTGTTTCCAGAAGCTCTGTTGCAGCTGATTCTCCTGAAGGGAACTCAGCTGTTATCACAGAAGGAGCTCGAGGCCTTGCTGTCATTGGGGATGGCCGCTGTTCACTTCAGGGGAGCTCTGGTCTTCATCTCTGCTGTGAGCATCCTACCCTGGCTCCAGTATAGATTTCTTTGGCCTTTTAGTGCAAACGCAGATGTACACAGGACATTGCAGTGGGCTCCTGGCCCTTGATTGGATCTTTCAGGTCTCCAGTGCATAGATGTTCTACATTCTTTCTGCTTCTGGTTTGCTTGTGTGAATGTTGTAATGTGTAAATGCCCTGTATTAAATCTGCTCTCTTGCAAACCATTGACTCTAGAAATGTAACTAATACAAGCAGCAATAATCTACAAACTAAGGAAGAGCCCAGATCTAGACAGGCTCACTGCTGAATTCTACAAAAAGTTCAGGGAAGTTCTAACACTAATACTTCTCAAGCTTTTTAATGAAACCAAAAGGGAAGGAGTACTCCCAAAGTCATTCCTAGAAGTTACCATTACTGTGAATCCAAAATGAGACAAGGATCCAACCAAAAAAGAGATCTATAGACCAATCTCTTTAATAAATATAGGTGCAAAAATCCCCAATAAGATCCTGGCCAGCAGAATGCAATGAATCATCAAAAAGATCATACACCATGACCAAGCAGGCTTCACCCCAGGGAGGCAAGGATGGTTCAACATAATGCAAATCAATGAATATTGATCATCATATAAATAGAAGTGAGAACAAAAATCACATGATCATTTCAATTGATGTCCAAAAATCTTTGAAAAAATGCAATGTTTTTTCTTCATATAAACATGGAAGATAATAGGTACAGAAGAAATTTTTTCAATCTGATAAAAGCCACTCATGACAACTTCACTACCAATGTCATTCATATTCAGCAAGATAGAGGAGAGAAAGAAACACTTCCACACTGTTGGTAGGAGTGTAAACTAGTACATGATCACTATGGATATCAGTGTGGCGATACCTCAAAAAACTAAAACTAGAAATTCCATTTGACCCACATATTCCTTTTCTAGTTTTCTTCCTGAAAGAGTTAAAAGACATCACGTTACAGAGATACATGCACACCCATGTTTATAGCAGCACAATTCATAAAAGCTAAATCTCAGCAGTAGTTCTCAAGTCCATCAAAGAAGAATGGGCTAATAAGATACGGTGCTGCCACACCACGGAGCATTACTCTTCCTTAAAGAAAAATAAACTCACAGCGTTTGTAGGAAACTGGAAGCACGTTGAGATCATAATGTTAAGTGAAATAAAGCAGACATGCAAGCTTAACTATCTCATGCTTTATCTTATATGAGAAACCCAGAGCAAAAATAAAGAACAAAATAACAGATAATAAGATATAGGGAGATAGGTGGTTCTCAAAGGAAAAGAGGATCAAGAGATGGAGAGGGGAGTGAGAAAGGGGTTAGGGAAAGAATAAGGGATGAAAAAAAGGAATTAAGATGTGTTATAGACATGTATCAACTTCCCACAAGGAAAGTAAACATTACATACCACACACATGTACTAATAAAATAAAAATAAAATCAAAAAAATTTTAAAACAAAATTTTAAACTTCATTTCATTAGTATATATTTGTCATAAATATTGATCATATTCATTATAGGGATTTGTACCTATACATAATATATCTTAATTCTTTTTCCCCTCTCCCCTTCAACTCCTCTTCCCCTCCCCATTAACAAAAGCTTTGTTTCCATCTTTTTCTTTTCATTCTGTTTTTTTCTTTTCCCTTCCTCCCCTCTCCCTGCCTCTTCCCTTTTTCCCCTTCTCATTTGAATATGTTCCTCCTGAAAAGACAAAAAGATTAAATATTAGACATAATATCACTACCCAGATTGTATTTCTGTATGTAGCTATTTAGTTCTGTCTTTTTTTCTCATTATTTTGAAGTTTTTTCCTTAATAATTGCAGAATATGAGGGTGCAAATACGTAAAAACTTCCAAGTTTAGGAGTATATAGGATAAAAAAGAAAGAAAGAAAGAAAGATCTTCATTCTCATTCCCCCAAACCGATTCCCTTACCCAGGCAAAGCTTTTGAGAAACATTGTTTCTCTGTGTGTTCCATTCTGGTATATGCACACAGAGACACATTGCCTGGATAGTTTACTTACTGTGTGTGTGTAACTCACTGTTTTCATAGTGTCCTGCATCTCACTTTTGCCCCGTGTTTGAAAGTGTTTCCATGCTGGTCACAGACAGCTATCAACTTGGTAAGCTGCTCCATATTTCTCCATCAAATAGACCCAGCATACTCTGTTTAATCATTTTACACCTAATGGCTAGTTTAGTTATTACTCCCTTTTCACATTACGAGTAAGAGGACCATGACATCCCGTAAGCACCCATAAGCACAGCTCTGTGCATGTAGGCACATGTGCACGGAGGACGTAGCCCTAAAAGAAGAACCACCGGGCTGCTCTCAGCATTAAATTTTGGGTAATGCCTTCCAGTTGGGGACAAATGGAATCCCATACACGGTGACTGAGTGTATCCATTTCCCAACCCTTTCCCACTTTTCCTAAAATATTGCCAATCTGGCAGACTAAAGACATCATCTTACTGGTATGTGATCTGTTGATCATGAGGCTGCCTGGCGTTTCCTCACACATTTGTGGTCATTTTGGTCCTGTGACTGCTTGTTCAATCTAATGCCATTTTTCTAATGAGTTGTTGTGATTTGTAGGAGTTCTTCATATATTACATGCGGTCTTATTGGAATGATTTACCTTATAATATTTATACTAACAAAAAACAGTCGACTTGCCAGGCATGATGGCACATGCCTGTAATCCCAACACTCAAGAGGCAGGAGGATCGTCGCAAGTTCAAAGCCAGCCTGGGCTACATGGTGAGACTCTGTCGCAGAAAAACAAACAAAAAGTCAACTTGACAAATCAGTGCCTCTTGGGGGTTAGAATGAACCACCCTCGAATGGCCATTTCCTTCAGCAGAGGTCAGTGAGGCAAATGCTCTCCAAATGAGGGAAATGGAAGCTTCCAAACAGTGCTCACCACTAAGACGCACCCGCACCCGGACATGGGAGTCACCCCTGGATGGACATTAACGTTTGTGGGATTCATTTGTCACGGTCTGTCTGGGCACCACTTCTCTTCTGGTGAGACCAAATACTTCCCTGCAGAGCACACGAATTCCATGTTGTGGTCTACTGAAGAACAGAACAGGCTGATAATTTTCTGTGAAAAATATCCTTGGTTGTTTTTACCTTGACTCATTTGCAGCAATAGTTAGAGTTTATAGAAATGTTTAAAATAAAGCAGAATTGTAAAAATAAAAGAGGAGAAAGAAGATAAAGCCTACTGTAATGCTGTGAAATGGATGCCCAGAGCTTTGGCACGACGTGTAGAAGTTGACTGCAAATTTAGTCTCACTGTTCCCGCCCTGCAGTCCTGAGGGATGACGCGAAAGAGAGGCACACAGTTTCCGCAGCCAAAGGACACAGTGACTCCAGCCATGTGCAGCTCTCCCAGTCCGGGAACCTTCCAAAGAAATGCTGTGGAACAGCAGGAATTCCACCTTGAGACTCAGCTTCCCGAGAGCTTTCTGCCCTGCTTTCCCTTCAGTGCCAGACAAAGTTGGAACAACAGAAAAGCTGAGCAAAACATTTTATTTAGGTGGGAACAGTTTTTGAAAAATTAAACCACATGAGTCTGTTTGAAAATTTCCACAATAAAATGTAGCAACGATAATAAGCAAAGACAGACAGGGCTGATTACATGCCTCACTTGAAGCTGAACATAACAGTACCGAGACTATGACCGTATGAAATGAATGACTCAGAGGGAAGGAGGATTGGACACGGCACTCATCACAGGCTTACACTCAGTGACGATGTCTGCAGATGCATGTGGACTGTGAGTCTGCAGCTTTGCAGTGGACCTCTGCTATCTACGGAGAAGCACTGAAGTGTGAAGAGCATCCACCAGAGCAGGTGCGCAATGAGACGCGCAGGAGTACGACGGGCAGTGGTTTATCAATGGAACACGCTAGTGCATGAAGAAATGGGGATTTAATTTTCCCTTCTCTCCTCCTCCTCTTGAGGCTCATCCTGATTGGCCATCTCCCCTCATCTGGTTGTGAGCCAGTCCGAAGAAGGAAGCTTCCGAAAGCTGGTCGGGGCAGTGGCTGAGGGACTGCACTGTCTTCCTTCTTTTCTCCTGACCCTAGAGCCCAGCCATGAGCTTTGCTCCCTCATCGGGCTGGCCTGGAGCTACTGCAATGCTGTGAGATGCCACGGTGCTGAGCTGCGGCCATCTCAGAGCTGGGTGCGGAGGGCTTCGGGGGGTCCTGGCAGGTCAGCCCTCGTGGTCTGGCTTCCCTTGAAGCAGTGAACCTCTCACTCAGCGGATCTCAGAGAGGGATTCCCCTGCACAGCAGCAGCAATCTGACCCGGGCACTTGGGAGAAATGCCAGTTTTCAGGCCCCTCTCCAGACCTACGTAAGAACCTCTGGGCCCCGGTGCATTAGGCTCCCAGGGGATCCTGGTGTATGCTTAAGTTTGAGAACTCATGGACCAGACTCGTAGAAAGAAGAGCTGCTTTCCCGTGACTCACTTCAGCTCTCGCAGGTCCCTTCAGCCGCTAACAATGATGGGACTTGGCCATTCATTTGCAGACTGCTCCCCTTAAGATACTCCTGCTTTTCAGACATATTTCATGGAAGGGTGTGAGCTGCCAAAGCACAACGTGGGTTGTGGTAGCTCGTTGACCATCATAGTATCTAACTGGACAATGATCCTACTCGATTTTCCCCAAATTCATAACTTACCTATCTCTCACAAAGCAAAGTTAGAGTGTTTATAGATTAAGGAAACTAACCACAGCATGACTCTAAAAAAATCTGCAGTTTGTATCAGTAAATGCTGAAAAAACCCAAAGGCTGATATGTTGCCAGAGGGGGGGAAAAAAAGAAGAAGGAGAAAGAAAGGGCAGAAAATTTCTCAGAATGAGATGTCTGATTTATTCAAGCTTGTAAATATAGAAATCCAGACTGCTTGCTAAATTCAAAATAGTAGCACTGCTCGCATCTAGCAAGAATCGAAGGAGGCGTTGAGACCTACATTTACCTGTGTGGAAAAGTGATGCGACTGCTCCTCCAGCAGCGACCTGGCCTGGGCGCTGACCCTGGGAAACGGCTGTGGCCGGGTTCTCCTGCCCTGCGGTAAGACACGTCTTGTCTTCACTAGTCAAGGGTTTGAGTCCATGGCTAAATATTCAACATCAAAGCCGGTATTCAGAAAGCAGCTGCACAAAGCTTCCATCTTCATGCTGAGAGTGACTGGTTACTTAATTATTTTTATAACTAAAGAGAAAGTGGGTAGTGGATTGAGTCAGGAAGTCACATAAAAGAAAATTCAGGCTCTGGATTGCTAGCTCATGATTTATTTCTTCCTACTATTCAGTTGCCAGTGCTATTAAAATAATGTCAAGGAGATAATGATGAATTTAATCAGATATTGATGCTGGATCCGACAATGAGTTAGTGTCCAAAGTAATGACATGGCAGGATAAAGTGCATTATGTGCTCACTCGTGTCGTTAAAGTGACTCCAGGCGAGTGGAGGGGCAGAGCAGAGACTTCCTTCAGGGGCACTAAACGACTGCTTTGAACTAAGAGCTCTCCACTCTAATCCTGGGGTGATGGCTCAGAACTGAGAGTCTTCATCCAAGAAGAGCAGGAGAGGGATCCATCGGTCTCAACGACATCGAGAATGTTACTGCCAGTGTGCACGCACCATTAACAAAGCCAGGATAGTTATTAAAATGTGAAATACGGCTGAAAATGCAAACTATGCAAATAGGCCATAAAGGACAAGCGAAACCCCAAATTTACTTAATTCCTAAGTAAATCCCCAAGTGAAATGGTATCGTCATTCCATTAACAGGCTTTCTTCAGTGCTGCCTACATCTGATTATGCTTTTTAAAAGTCACTTTTGAGATCTAAATTACCTATAAATACAGGGCTACTCTGAGGGATTTCTTTCAGATGGATTCCCATTATTTTTTATGCCTTTGCCCTGGGTTATGAGAAAAACAAATTGGAGTTTAAAACATTGTCTCCCATCACAGCTTCTCCCAGACTGTCTTTTGGCCTTTCCATTTGGAGAGTTCTCAAAGTGGATTTGATGTGTTAAGTGTCCATGTTCATAAAATTAAATGAGAATTGTCAGGTTGCTGTTTTGCGTTGTGCTGAGTACACAACAGCAGGAAAAGAAATCTGAAAGAAGCTATGGGGAGAAGGGAAAAAGAAAAGACAAGAAAATAAAGGAATCCAAGGAAGAAATTGCTGGAAGGAGACAGGAAAAGAGAGAAGAAAGAAAAGGAGAGATGGCGCAGACAAGGTCAAGAAGTCCTGAAACATAACTACTTCCAAAGGAGATAAGGAATCTGAATGTTCCTTAGCTTGTCGTCCCATTAACCAAACACGCCGGTGATGTCATTTTTATCTTATTTTTATTCCAAGGTCAAAAGAAGGAAGTGTAGAAGCTAAATGCTAAACTCAGGGTTGTGCCACATCTCATATATGTCTAAAGTTCCTGACAGTTTCAGCGGCAGGCTGCGGCTCTCTACAGCGAAATTTCATTGGTTACACTGCTGTTCTTGAAGAGGTCTCAAAAGCAATGTCATGAAATTTCTGAATTATGATGAAGTATTTATACTTAGCAATGGATGCTAAATTCTTGTGATGCTTGGTAATCCTGTAAAGTTGCTCCTCATCTTCCTCCTTCCTTCTCCTCCTCACACTCCCTCCTCCTCCTCCTCTTCTTCCTCTCCTCCTTCTTTTCTTCTCCTTCTTCTCCCTCTCCTCTTTCTTTTGTCTCTATCTTCCTCTGTCTCTGTCTCTCTCTCTCTCTCAACCCCCCTCCCAGGAGTATGACACTTGTTTGTGCCACAGCCTCCTATTACCCATGATTGCTTCTCTCTCCATGTCCCAGCTATATTTCGATTATGGGCATAACATTTTTTACTTCTAAAATTCAGATGGCCCATGCAACTTGTGCTACAGCCTGGGGTGCCTCGATATCCACTCTTGCCTTTTTCCCTGTTTGGTACTAAACTTTAGACCCCCACAAGAATGTTCAGAATAGGGACAGATTTTCAAGTTGTCTTTATTTGTATTTGTGGCCCTGTTTTAAGTACTGGCTACTGGGTATGAGAGGAAGTTGTGTGCGTCATTTTAAGGAGGTGCCATGCTGCTGTAGCTCTTTGACTCAATCTTCTCCTGTCCCCTCCTGCACCACATGCCTTTGTCTTGCGAGTTGGAAGCAGACATCGTGAAGGACCACATGGGACCGCGTAAGGGGATACAGCACCTACCTGGCCCTGTGGAGTGGTGATGTCAGCTGGGATTGTTTTTGCTCAGACTGAGGAGGACTAAACTTAATCTGTATAAGCTCCTCTCAGTCTTAAAGCAGTTGCACTTATCCTGGATAATCCAGGCACTTAGAGGCTAAGTCTGCAGCTGCAACTCCTATCAGTACTCTTGGAGAGTAAGAGTGAAGAGGGTGCAAGAGGCGGCATGAGCTTTCAAGTCAAAGAGGCCTGACACTGTGTCTCTCTGGCCAAGGTAATTAAAATTTCAGAGACTAGGTGCCTTCATGGTTAAAAATTGAGTAAGAATGATACACTGGGTTGTTGAAAAGGTTGAATGTATATAAAGTTCCTGTCACCAAATCAAAATTCAACAAATGGTTGCGGCTACTGCTCAGCTGTCAGACATCGAGGAAGTAGGAAGATAGGAGAGCATGGGAGCGGCCTGTGTCTGCAGCCTGGCTGAAAGGCTCACCTAGGGTTTCCTGGTCACATTCACTTGCTGCCTGCTGTCCCCTGGGTCTCTGTGGATCAGGGGCGGAACACGTCTTCCCGTGGCGGATGGACCCCTGTATTTGCTGTACCTCCCTCACGCCCTTGCCTGCGTGGTCCAAGTGAAGTGTGGCTCTTTCTCCCACCTTGGGCTGCAGGCGTCTGTACAGGGGGAAGCTCACCAGGAGCAGAGATGTGCTACAACCCCGAGGCAACATTTGTGTCCCTGAAACTGACGAACTCCAGGGTCCAGTGGAAGTTTCTGCATCTAGCTGCATGCCCAGATGTGCACCTTGATGGGGCGCCAAGTCATTTCGAAGGCGCAAGCCATGTGCAGCTCCGAAGCCTGGTAGCCAGAGCCGAGGCTTGGGATGCCATTCCAGGAGCAACCCTCTGGGGACCGGGGCGGCGATGTGCATTAGATAAAGGATCCCTTCCCTTACGGCATCCTCCTGGTGAGTGACACGCCTACTTTGTCCTCCAAAGTGCTGAGTCTGCTGGGGGCTGTTGCAATGCGGCCTTCACATGGACGCAGCCAACAGCCACCTTGCGGATGAGCAGGGGTCTGATCTGGGAAGAGCCCTCGCTTTACAGTCCTGGCGATCACACTACCTAAAACACACCTTCTTGTTCAAGGCGTTGGCTTATGAGACTATCAAAGAGCCATAAGGAGAAAACCAAACTGGTGGAGGAAAGCATCACCTAAGCCACAGCTGTCCAGAAAAGTGTGGCGAGAGGATCGATTCCATGTGTGTTCTTGTCAGCCGCTAGGGTAAAGGAGAGAAGGAGGCGACAGCTTGGGTCAGCTGCCCCCAGCCTCACGTCAGCTTCTCAATCCACCCCTCCTCCGGCCCTGACCTCCTTCTCCTCTCGGAAGGAATATTCTGCATCTCTTCACAAAGCCTCAGGCACTTTGCTGTCCTAGCCAGGTGGAGCTTGGGGTTTACACTGGTGCTCTGCACCGCAGAGGTCAGGCCCCTGGGTGGTGACAAGGAGCCACAAGCAGGTGGAGATAAACGAGATTTAAATGGAAGTCGGTCTTAGCGTCCAGCTTCTGAGCACAGCACGTTTCCATGGGAAGGGAGCCCCTTGGGTTCTGACAGGAACTGGTAGATGACCTTGAGGGATGTGGCCCTGACGATGTGTTTATGACTCCCTGAAAATCAGCAAACACCCCAGATAGTGTGGGACAATACAGATGCATAGAGAAAGCTCAAGTTACAAATACAAGCCTTCTTCTTAAGTTTCTTTCCACCCCAAACTTCCACCTCCTCTGCCGTGTATGAGGGACAACCCTGCGGAGGGAGGGAGGGGAGGAGAAGTGAGGACCACTGAGCCCCACCAGCCTGGGCCTCCAGTAGGAGCCGCCATGTGCCTTCCCCAGACGCGGTCCTGCCCAAAACGCCAGAGGCGAAGTTGAGTCATCAGGAAAAAGAGAAACAGCCCAGTGACGCAAACCCCTATTCCTCCGCTGCACCAAGATGTTTCATTTCATGTGGTTGCTCAGTATTTAAAGGATGAAAGTCTAATTTCAAGTAAACGGTGACATTTATTGCGGCTTTGAATGATGACCAACCTTGTCTTGAGTCCACCTCTCTCCAAAGAAAGGCTCACGCTTCAGAAGCAAGAATGCTCAGGAACCTCGGTGCTCAGCTCCACGGCCAGCTCCCGGGTGCACAAAGCACAAAGTGTGTTTGGACTGGAGAGTCCCACATTCCCAAAGGGGCTCTTTCTCTGAAGTCCCTTAGCCCTGGGCAGAGACTCACACATTCCTGGCTTCCTGGTGAACCGTCAGCAGGAGCTAACTCTTTGTGCACGGATTTGGTGAAAATAAATGTTCGGGTGAGCAAAGGCGGGTTTGATGCAGCACTTAACCAGCAGGAGAGCAGGTGCACTGGAGGGGCTGGGGCGGGGAAAGGCTGGGCTGGGCTCGGCCTCAGTTTCCCTGGGAGGGCGTTGCCTCAGGGGTGGCAGGCACGTTTTCCTCACTCCTGCTTCCTTTCCTTACCTACAAAATCAATATTTTGGCAGGATAGGCCTCTCAGCTTTCCTCCTCCCTGTAAATTTCAAAATCCTTCCCAGTCTCCTGTTTTCCCTAAATGTGCAATATACGTTCCCAAGACCACCAGCTGCCTACAAGGTCGTGAGCAGCAGGTGATCAGCAAAGCACAGAAAGATCTTTCCTTTAAGCCCCCCACCCCCCAGCAGATACCATTTCTTGGGTAGGGGGAGGAACTGAACTAGAAACACATGCTTTATTTACAGGATCTCGTCTTGTTGTGTCCAGTGAGTCTGGGCTCTAGAGGTGCCCAGACTCTCCCCTGCTGGGCTTGTCTCTGTCTCTGACTTGCAAAGAGGAAGAGGAGTTGGAAGGCCAGCCAAGTGAAAGTAACCTTACTGTAGATACTGCAAGAAGAAGCACTCTGAAAGTCACTCTGGGGAGGGGGGGCGCCCAGGGCTGTGTCACCGCCGGGTCTGGGCTACAGTCCTGCTCTGTGTGGTACAGGCCAACTCTACCCCTTGAGGGTCAACACTTGATTGACCGAATATTGGCTTGTTGCTAGGGGTTTGGTCTTGTGGGCTAATAGGGCAATGTAGGTAGGCACGGCAAGTGCAGCAGGAGGAACAGTGTTGGGAAGGTGTTAAATCACAACCTGTCGCTAGAGAAGAAAAACCACAAAACTGCTTGTCTTTTATAGTCATGGAGGTCCGCTGTTTCTACCCTCTAGAAAGGGCCAGGGTCTTTATTTTAACCCTACCTAAGAGTCCCATCTATCCCTATCGTCTACATTCCGGATGAGCCACACCACGTGTCCCTTTTTAACACGTCCATTCTGAGGCTCAAATGACAACCACTGAGCTTTGATTAACATGCTATTGTCAACTGAGTTATCTGCTGCGAAAAACGTAGGAAAGTGGAGATTGAACAGATGCTCTCTCAACCGTGATCTCGCTTTGAACCGAGCTCACCCTGCAGACGCTGGAGCCGTCAGCCTCGGGCAGCCCTGGGACGCGCCTGGGGGCTCACTAAGTGGCAGCAGGAGTCAAAGCTGAGTTTTAGAATAAGCAGAAGTCCCACCCGGGCTGCAGATGCCCCTCACGACCAGAGAGGTGGACCCCATGGAAAAGCGAGAGAGGGTGACTCTGTGCTTGCTCTGCTGAAAGAAGTGTCCACGGCAGTCAGATGTTCCGGGAGGAAGTGTCAAAGCCAAGGGCACCGCGGAGTTGTCAAACATGTGACAAAGACTTGGAATTAGAGTATTAGACCAGTGTTTCCATATCCAAACACTTGCATTTATACATCGTGTCACTTACCCTGGCTCCACTGCCTTCTCCTTGTCTGGAAAGTGATGGCTAAAGGTAAGATGCCCAAGAAAGAGAAGATGGGGCAAAAGCAGCCTCTGCCATTGCCAAGTCCAGGGACTTGCAAGAGCTGGTCCCAGTGCTGTTGGGTTCTCCCCTGCCCCTGCCCCAACATTTGTCGCTCTGCACAGTAGTAGGTATTCTTGGGGACAACCCAGCAAACGAAGATTCACCGAGCACCTCCTGTTGGGATTGGATGTAGGCATGTGTTAAAAAAATAAAATCGAATGTTATGACCTTTTATAATCTTTAAAAGTTATAATGTTTAATCTTTAAAAGTTAAAGTCTTTTATAATCCTTTCTCTTAACAGTACTAGGGATTGGACTCAGGACTGTCACACTGAGCTACGTCTTCAGCCCCTTTTATTTTTTATTTTGAAACAAGGTCTCACTGAGTCCATAAATTGCTTAGGCTAGGCTTGAACTTATGATCGCCCTGCCTCAGTCCCCCAGAGTGCTGGGATTACAGACCTACATTACTATGCACGGCTTCATTTACAATCTTGTGGCGAAGACAAGGTACACACACTGATGTACGCTAATGGAAAACACAGTTAGGTGGTTAGCGCTGTTGGGCGCAGAGTGGAGTCCTAGGCCCCAGGATATTTAGGCAGAGGCTGGCTGGCAAAGGGACATGCTGAGTAAAGTGACATCATTACTAGAAGTGGAAATCTTTGCCCCAAACCCCCACAGGTATAACTAGTCACATCCACGCAACATCCTTTTTAATTACTGATGGCTGGTAAAGCTGATTTTATTCCTCATGTAAAAGAACCTTCAATCAGTCTCGGCACACTGTACTTGAGAGTAAAACACAGCCACTTCCAAGCATTTTAAACCGATAATGTGTGAATACAGCACAAAAATGGCTCAGTTAGAAGGTTTTATGATCATTATGCATACAAATTCCCAAAAATGAAGGATAGTCACATTTGGGTATTGAGGAACTATGGGATCATTGCTCTAATGTCAAGAATCTCTCTTTCTCTCTCTCACACCCACCCACACGCACACACTCATACACACACTTTTGTTCTCAAAGTGCCCTGCATTAATCTGACCTGCAGTCAACGCCACTGGACTTCTGCATTGTGAGGCAGCTCCTGCGGCTGGAGTCCGCCTGCGCCCGAACTGCTAAAGAGCAAAGCCTTCTAGCTCTGAGTTACTTCTTGGTGGATTGTGATAGGTAGGAATCAGCAGTTTAGGCTGGGAAAGAAAAGCCATTTAAATTTGGAAGCCATTTAAATTGTATTTATTTATTATTTTAATAGCTAGCTAATATCCTCAAAAAAATTTCTGATACTCTAGGTTATGTCCCTCAAAAGATAGCTTAGCTGCAAGTTAATGAAACCCGACTGGGGGAAAACAAATGTTAAATTTTGATGTAGGTTATGTGTAGAATCTCCAAGTATTATCCTAGAAAATAAAAATTGTTGGTCTAAATCATGTCTCTTATATTTTATATTTTGTTCTGTTTTTTTGTTTTGTCATAACATTTTTAATTAAGGAAATAATGTTAATAAAACATACTTATTTGAGAATATTCAAAACTTACCTAAATAAACAGTCCAATGAGAAAAACCATAAACTAACTACACAAAGGAAACCACAATTTACCTTCCTTCCAGTCTTTTTGCTGTACATTTTTATATAATTGAGACCATATTGTACATTTGTTTTTTAGATGTCACTTTTTTACATTCAGTACTCTAACATAAGTGTTTCTCTGGGATGTTAAAAAAAAATTGTTACACATTAGAAAGCACAAAACAGTGCTGTTTAGAATGAAAGGTTGGATTTAAACAGGAGTTTAATGACTTCATGTCTAAAATCACAGGGATTGTCAAAGAAGGCTTACGGTGAAGACTTGAGACAAGCCCACAGTCCGGCGCCCTAGCTGCAATCACAGCGGCTGAAGATAAAACGTCTAAACTCAGGATGCCATTTCTCCGAGAGACGGGCAGACACATGAGCTGAGAGAAACCCTAGTGTAGCTCATAAAACGTGACTTAGAACCAGTCTCCTCCAGAAAGCACAAGATTTAAAAGTATTCAGTCCATGCTCAACTGCTTTATTTTCTAAACAAGAAGACACAGATGCGATGACTCATGGAAGCACCACAGAGGGGGAGTTTATGGAGAATCCGAGTGCTTGGACTTTGTATCCAGTGTTCTCTCCTCCGCATGCCCTGCTTTTTCCTCCACTTGCCTTTCCCACCTCCAGCACTGCTGTAGAAACAGAGGCAGGAGGTGAGGGAGGAGCTTGGCAGGTGCACTTCCCAGAGCAGGAGGCTCAGGTGGGTAATGGGTATGAACGCTCTTTGTAAGCTGTAGTGTGGCCAAAACTTAGTAAGACTGTGTGATTGTCATTATCTTGATGGCTGCCTTCTACCTGCCAAGGCTGAGGATGAATGAGACCACCTTTGCCTCATTTGCTGTTTTATTCAACATACATCACTGAACATGCCGGGCATGGTTCTAGGTACTAAGGATACAACAGTGAGCAAACAGATAAAAATGCAGCTTTACATTCTAGGCACACAGCAACAATGAACAATACAGAAATGAGTTACAGGGTATAATGGGAAAGGATAAGGAGGAATAAATTGGCAGAGATGAGATATATTATTCTCTAAATCTGCTTTCTGCTTACTATAACAGAACACTTGAGACTTGCTAGCTTATAAACAATAGAAGTTGATTTGTTTCATTGGTCAGAAAATCCAAGTGCACAGCTCTGAGGTCTATCAAGGGTCTTCATGCTACACAGTCCCCTTGGGGAAAAGCAGAAAGGTGCTCAGGCCAGACAGAGTGAGAATGGGGGTGAAATTCTCTTTTCCTCCAGGGTCTGCTGTACCTGTGCTAACAGACCCATTCCCACAAGGACAGCACGAATCCATCCCCAAGCGCAGAGCCCCTACTTCCTGACCACCTCTTCATACTGTCACCATGGCAGTAAGCTCCAACACCAGCTTCTCAGGGACCATAATGACAACCAGGAAGTAGGCGAGGGGTCACGGTGAGACTGCACAGGCTAGGAGTCATGTTTCTATCAGAGGAGAGCCCCTTGCCCAGAGGGGCCCCTGGGCCGTGCCCCGCGGCCAGCGCCTGTGGGTGCTGCTGAGACAGAGGGGAGGTCACGGAGGCGGGCATGGAGGACACAGGGGAGGACGCAGAGCAGTGAGATGGACAGAGGTGTGACAGGGGCCCGCGTGTGGAAGGTCTCGCTGCAGCGCAGCACGCAGGGAGGTGGTGGAACTTCTAAGCATGCGTCCAGCGAGAGGTCTTAGGTCACTGGGGCCATGGCCTGGAGGGGCTGAGGGGCCCCGCCATCCTTCCCCTCTTTTGCTCGCCTGCACATTCCCACCATGATGTACAGCCTCACTGCGGGCCCCAAACAAAGGAGCACAATTGACCATGAACTGGAAACTCCCAAACGGCAAATCAAAATAAATTTTTCTCTTTGTAAGTCAGTATCTGGGGAACTTTGTCATAAGGATAGAGAGCTGGTGTGTACAACAGGGAACCCCGCTCATCCAGAGTTGCCAAGATCAACTGACTGAGAGAAGAGGGTAGAGGACCTGAGCGGAGGAGTGACATGGTCTGACTTCAATTTAAACAGGATTTCTCCGGCTGTGGGAAGAATAACCTCGAAGGAAGTGAAGCACAGGGCCAGAAAGGACAGCTCAGTAAGCCTGCATGCCCCAAATCCTGCACACCATGGGGGCACAACCTGAAGGTGGTCTTCAAACCCCTTCCAGCAGCACACGCTGCACACATTGACAGCAAGGACACTAATCCAGGGGACAGGACGGGCGCTTTTCTGCCATGTTTTGTCTCAGCTGTGTCCTTGAAGTTTCTGTTGAAACTTTTGAAACTTATTGCCAAGGGAAAGAAAGCTTTTACTCAAGAAATTAATACAGTCCTGGATCTCTTTATTAGACAGTTAGTTCTGCTCTAATCTGTCAGTTTATCCTTTCTGCTTTCCCCCAGGGAAGAGGTTCTTGAGAAAATTGGTAACTCTAAGGAACCAAGAAAAAATATTAAGATTCCTGTTTCTGTGTTGGCCTGACCAGGTGTGGGCCCACACCTGGCAGCGATGCAGGCGTCCTTAGAAAAGTTCGGATCTGGGGAGAACCTGCAGCACTCAGAATATCTCTGCTTCCGCCTCCCTGGCACAGCCTTTGGTCACTGGCATGGCCTTTGGTGACCTTCATGTGCCTCGAGGGGATGGACCAGACGCTGGCCTTGGGAGGGTCCATGTGGGAAACCAGAGAGAGTGTGAGAAAGGAGATGCTTAAATTTCCACTTGGGCAGGGAAATGATAGCATTTCTATGTGCCGGGTCACTTTCTTTATTATAATTCCTCGCCTGGGACACTAATAACAGCAACGGTACCATATTAATAGACCACGCCAGCAGGTGTTTGGGTGTTTGTGGATGAAGCACAAGCCTTTCTGTAAAGTGCGTATTCCAGAGTAGGGTTTGGGGAGGAGCTTGATGTGCTCCAAGCTTAGGAGGCTCTAAGGGCCTTTGCTCACAGGAGAGTGAACGTTTCTTTCCTGAAAGAATTCAAGCTGTGTTCAGAAAATAGAAGACAAGCCATGTCGCTGTTAGGAGAGATCTGCTCCTGGGTCCTTCACCAGCCTGGATTAAAATCCCTGCCTACCCAAAAGGCCGGGCAGAAACCTGGACAGAGGCTCAGACAGACCTCAGATCAAACCCACCATCTACCAGGAGTGCGGCCTTGGCAAGTTACTCGGCACCCTTGAGTCTCTGCACCTCCCAGTCTTTCCTGCTTAAATATGGATCATGTTCCCTGGCTTTGCACATCAGTACACGGCATTAGAGTGTACTCGGCATGGCGAGCAGCCAGCCTGCGGGAGGCACACAAGTAGTGTCACTTCCCATTTCTCAGTCTTCCATGTACTAATAAATAATGACAATAATATCCATGTAATCGAAGGAGAAGACAAAGCAGGAGATCTGTCCTGTCTGTGGGAATGTGCTTCTTTACGGCACTTCTCTTGGGCTTGTAGAGTCTGGGGAAGGACGTCTTCACCCGAGAAGACTGCAGTTCTGTCATTCCTGTTCATCGTTTTGGCCCCACAGCTGATTTCACTGGATGCCGCTCACGGCCGTGCGCAGGCTGTGGCTGCCATGCTCACCGGTCGCCTTTTGCTTTTCCGCACATCTTAGCTGTAGGCTGTGCAGAGGGAGCCCTATCAATTAACATGAGTTAAGAACTTGAGAGCTGGAGCGATTGTGAAGAATTTGTTTCAGAGCTAGGAAGCAGAGTGGAAGAGCAGATGGGCCCCAGGGGACCTGGCTGCAGTCCAATTGCTGCTGCTCGGGCAAGGGCGATGGACTCTTCAGAGACAACAGCCATCATCCCAGGTAGAGCAGAGGTCTGAGCCGCGCCACGCAGTAGCTCCTGTTATTTCGAACTTTCTGTAAGTTTCACCCCACAGCACACAAAAGTCTTAGCGGCAGTCGGAGGAAAGCTGGGGTTCTGGAGTGGGATGAAAGAAGCCAACACAAGAAAACCTCAAGTTGTGTCACTGAGCTGGGTGCTGCGTGGATTTAGTAGTCGATACACATCTCTCCCCAGCAGTCCTCTGGGACATGGCGAGGAAGTGTCCCACGGGGCAGACTGCGCACTTGAGTCATTCAGCACAAAGATAAACTGCCACTCAAGAAGTCTGAGACATTTGAATATGTTGTTTTCTTAACTGCATTTGGTCAAAATGGCAAAAGCATTGGCAAATGCTTTGTGTGCATCTGCCTGTGAGTCCCCAAGACACACTGCTCTCACTCGGAAGCCCATCATGCCCATCCAGAGACTTTGGAGGCCACAAGGCAGCCTGTGTTGGCCCCTCCAGACATTGGGGTTCTGAAGGCGTCTGTGTAGTGACAGGCAAAGGTCTTCGCTGTCCCGTGAAGAACAGGGTGACAGGTCGTCAGGGTGGTGACCGCGAGTCCACTGGCAAGTCTCCAAACTTCTGAAGTTCCTCAGGCGGAGCTTTTATACTCAAGAGCTGGACTAGCCTTCAACTCCAAGTAAAAATTTTCAACCCAGGTGTTATGTCCTGTTCCTCAGTTTCCCCTGTCACATTCCAGGGAAAGTCTTCCAAGAAGTGTCAGTTAACCTCAGGGAAGAGATTCCTGGGCAAAAGGAAGGTGTTGGTGATGACTTTGAACAAGTGAATGAGACATTCCGAGAACTCCCGGAGTCCACGGTGAGGTCAATGTGCGCTTCTCCAAGCTCAGACTCCATTGCTGGCAGCTGGAACCCAAATTTAGGTGCTTTTTGTCATCCGGGGCTTCATCAGATGTGGACTACTTAAGACACTGCTCAGATGAGAGAGAGACACCCACTCAGTGTAAATGATGAGCAATTCTGTACTTCATGGATTTGTGTCTAGAACTTCACTGGTGCATACATAAGGCTGGAGTGTCAGGAGTATTTTTAAAGTTTTCTTAGGCTCATGCTCATCACTGACATGCACACTTCTGAGAAGGAAGTATCATATTTTGCTCAAACGCCATATCCTTCTGTTTCCAGGGGGAAAAATGTAAAAGGATGTAAAACAAGCAGCAGATTCTATTTGAGCTTCTTTGGCAGAGAAATAGGGACAAAAAGAGCTGGGAAATATATTCCCCCTCACAGAGTGGGCTAAAGGATGGATTCCTTAACAAAACATATATGCTGCTAAGCCTGCTCAGAAACAAAGACTGATACAAACAAGCCACGGCTTAGAGTTTCAGAATCCAGTAAATTATATTTATGGTTATGCATTTGTCAAGACAAATAGCTAATGGTAATCCAATAAGCAGATAAAGGTAATAAAATGCACTGATGTAGGGCAGAAGTCAGACTTACTGATGGGGACAGTGTTTCACATTTGCGGCCCTGAAAGATCTCATCTAAAGGTCTCTCTCATCTCCTGGTGACACTGATGACCAGGTCAGTGGGAGGGGGCTGGGGGGAGAGTGGGGAAGAAAGGCCAGAGTTGTTAGTAGCAATTCAATAATAACAGAGCACATTTCTGGTTTTATTATAGCTAAAGCGATAATGCTTTATAAGAAGAAATATACAGCAGTGTAGAGAAAAGAGATATTTCTCCCTCTAGGAGATTTTACAAGAGAAAAACTGGGGCAAGAACCAGGAGTCTTCAGGGGAACACTGTACCTAGGCAGCAGAATAAGCACTAAACACATTTTCAGACTATAAACTAAAATAGAAATCCTAGCAATTGTGGAGCTCCTAAAATTTGCCAGAGCCTGACTCTAACAGACTCCTCTAGATCTACATCTGTCGTGTTGTGACTGGGTGTGCAGGAATAGATACAACTCCAAAACCCCTATCCACACAATCCTGATCTCCAGGTGGTCTAATCTTTCCCTGCTGGAATGTTACGGACATAGCAAGGTATCCATAGTCCAGTTTTTAGTCCCTGGAAACATAATGTAGGTACTGAAAAATGTTCCACAAGTTAAGTCTGATCTCTGAGTTTCTGTTGGACCTGTGGGTAGGAAACAAATATATCTGTGGCTTCACATCTAAGCCACATGGTCCCACTGGGGAGAGCATTACTGTGCACACTTACCATGAAATGGCTGACTTTGGAGCAAGCCAAGGCAGGGCTAATCACAATCAAGGCCGAGAGCTGAGAACCCCAGAGTCCAGTTAACTCAACACACGTACCTCAAATTAAAGGCAGCTACCTGGTAGACCCATTTCTACAAAGCCCACTCAAAATAGCCAGCGAAATTCTTTGGCTTCTCAACTTTCTCTTGCATGGACTGAATTATTCTCCTGGAGTATTCCTTTAAAAAGTGCAAACTAGAGGTTATTATTTTGGTATATTCGATTTAGTTGTCAGAGACCATTCGGAGAAGTAGAAAGCATTTTGTGTTTGCTATCAAACCTATGAAGATTCAAATTCTTGCTCAGACACTATAATCATGTACAAGTTATTTAAATTCCTTGAGCTTCAGATTGTTTATTTGTGAAACCGAGGACCCGATGCTTATAGTGCATGGTGGGGGTAGAACACACTCATTTAACAACAGCTATAAGTAGCTATAATGTAACTGAACTGTAAACATGGAATGTTACAGTTTGGATCTACAATTCTGCCCCAAGGGCTCATTTGTTCAAAGGTGGGGCTTTGGGAAGGCGATTGGATCTGGAGGATGCTGTGTTCTTTCCGGCTGAATATGCTCCTAGGAGGTCGGGTCTGGTTGGAAGAGGCAGGTCCCAGAAGCCAACCCGGAAGGAAGCGTCTCCTTCCTCAACTCCTCCCTTCTCTCTCTGCCTCCTGGCTGCTGTGGGAGGGGAAGCTGCCCTCCTGCCAGGCCCTTCCATCTTGCTGTTTCTGCGCTAGAGGCAGCCATCGACTGAAACCTCAAAAAACCATGAATCGGAATAAACCTTCTTTAAATCACAGGTGTTGGATGTTGGGTCTCAATGACAAGAAAGTGACTAAGACATGGAAGAAGATGACAATTATCCTGTGCCAGAAGTTTTCCTAAAATGCTTATTTAAGGCTAATTTTGTTCGACTTTCTCATAAGTAATACTTTGTAAATACCTCGTACATTTCATAAAGTATTTTCATATTTCCAATCTCATACAATTCTCACACCCATCAGCAAGTTTGCTTCTATTGCTATTCTCACTTTAGAGATGAAGAAATTGAGATTCGGAGAGCCTGAGTAAATTAGTCATGGACACAGAGGTAGTAAATTGGCCAATGTGGGTATCGACCATATCAGATTAACTGCTTCATTTATTATTAGAGCAATATTCAGGTTCCCACATATAAACATTCTCTCATTAAACAAACTCTTGTACTCCTGTGGCCCTGAGCTACATTCTGAGACTACAGCAGCAGGACAAAAAGCAGACACCAGCCTGAAGGACCCGACTTGTTTGTAGGGAACACAGACATTAAACAGCTAGGCTAGGAAGTGAACAATCGGATTAAAAGTGGAGCAGAAGCTCAATCCGAATGGACCTTCACCAAAGAAGATTGCTGGTGGCTGGCACGCATGTGAAAAGAGGCTCTACATAATCTGTACCGTGGAATTCCAAATCAAAATGAGATACCGTATACACATATTAGACTGACCAAAATCCAGAACTTGGGCACATCAAATGCTGGTAAGATTGTGACAATTACCAACAGTAATCGTCATTCATTGCTGGAATGCAAAGTGTTACAACCATTTTGGAGGACAGGTTATGGTTTCTTTAAAAATTAACATACTCTTAACAGACAACCAAGCTCTTGGTATTTACCTAAAGGTGTTCAAAACATATGCCAACACAAAGCACTACAAATGGATGTGCATAGCAGCTTTATTCATAACCGCCAAAATTTGGAAGCAACCAAGATATACTTCAGTATGGATCTCCTTCGGTATGGTGAATGGATAAATCAGCTATGGTACATCCACATGATAGAACAATATTTAATGCGAAAAAGAAATGAGCTATCGAGCTATGAGAAGACATGGAGAAAACTTAAACACACGTTGCTAAAAGAAAGAAACCAATGTGGAAAACCACACACTGTGTGATTCCAGCTCTGTGGAGACAGCAAAGGTATCAGTGGCTTCCACAGGCTGTGGGGGACAGAAAGACAACTAGAGAGTGCAGTGCATGGTCAGGGCAGTGAAGCTGTTCCGTATAGTACTGTAATGGTAGACACAAGTCATTACACACAGACGCAAATGCACAGAAAGCACAGCACCACGAGTGGGCCCTAGTGGGAACTGTGGGCTTTGGATGATGATACAGGGTCATGGGCTGTGGCAAGTATGTCACTGTGGTTGGAGATATTAATGGAGGGGATGTTGTGTGTGGAGGGGGAACTCTCTGTAGCTGCTGCTCAATTCTGGTGTAAACTTAAAAAATAAAATCTATTTTTAAAGAAACTATCCCAGTAGTAGAAAACGTAATGAAGAGATCATGCGGGGAATGTAGCAGTCTACAGTCGTCTTGGAGAATCTGAAATACAGTTCACAGTAAGTGATCTTTAAAGCATAAATAGTGTAAATATTAACTATCCTAAATGTCATGATTTGAGAAATTGGTATGAGGCAATAAACGCAATCCTCTGGAAGCTGTCATCACACCTAGTGAGTCCTACTTGTAGTGCTCAGCCCATCTATATGAGGTGTGGCTCGGATCCGAAAAAAGAAAACATGGTAAGCAGCCGAATACTGTCACAGTGAACAGAAACACAAAGCAGCCGTGCTAAAGGGTCCTGAGAAGCAAAAACGGCAGGCCTGCCACAGGGAGTCACGCGTGGCAGCTGGTAGCTGTTGTTCATTTGCTGGTTTTAGGTTGGAAGAAAAGTGGGATGAATGGAAACATTTCTGTGTTCCAGGAAAGTACTGAGGGGAAGAGCTCTTAGTATTCCTTAAAGAGCGATGAGCAACGGGAAAGGACATCTCCTGGGGGGTTGGAAAGAAACAAGATGAAGAAAACATATGCTAAGAAAATACTCGTATTTGGGAGTTTATTGCAACTGTCCCGCCTATATCGGAAAAGCAGTAGCAAGGAAAAGAAGAATAAATTCAGCTATCTACATAGCATAATGGTGCAAAGTAAAGCTATTGATATCAAACAGATTTGGATATAAGCCCCAGTTCTAGCAATTAGACTTCCGGCAAGATTCCAAATCTCTCTACGACCCAATCTCCTCATCTGTAAAATGGGACCGTTACACAGACATTATATACTCAGTTACTATCACAAAAATAGTCACTTGATAAATTTTATTTGTATTTGGCTTCAACAGTCTGAAGAGCTCTTTCAGCAAAATTGCTTTACTGTATAGTAAACCAATGCATTTTTAATTCCTGTTGGATTGCAAGACTTAAGAAAATTCTAGGGGAAAGTTCGAATTCCTTGGCAAGTTTCCAGACTGCTGACAACACAAAGGCAAATGTCAGCTGAGCGCTTATTTTTGAAGCAACAATCGTCATAGAGGCCCCTGCCTCTGAGGAGCTCTAGTCTGGCCTCCGTGTCCCAAGGGCCCACGTGTTGAGGGCTCCGTCCCTCCGCATACCACCCTGGGTGGCTGAGCCACGGGAAGTGTGAGCAGCAGCCCCACCTGCCTCCCTACCTTTGTCAGCCCTCCAAATTGCCGTCCAGTACTCCTTCAGGGAGAGCCAGCCTCCGCTGTGTACCGCACTTACTGCAAGCTTTGAGGATGCTTTGATCTGTTTAGGAGTTTCACCAATTATTCCCTAAATGATCCCAGCTAAGTTACTTAAGCAGTCTGAACTTCCGGCCCTTCATCTCCACGAACACAGCTGAGGAGACTGTGGACAGGCCTTGGCAGTTAGCAGGTCCCCACCCAGCTTGGGTGGTAGGCGACGTTTCAAAGGATTGTTTGGAAGTGCAGGCGAGGTTTGGGGCAAAGAGCAAGGACTAGTACAGTCCCTCAACTCCCCGTGGAAGTTGGGTGCCTGCAGGTTTTGGGGGAGGGACAGTTCCTAGATGCAGAAAGGGTCACTTTGCAGATGCTGAGAGTCAGGGAGCTGTGTTTGCCTGTCGTCTGATTTCCTGTCGCTGCCAAGCGGCTAAGACGCCTTTGGGCAGCCTCGGAAAGAGTGGCAGGGTGGGGAGTGGGAGTTGGAACAGAAGGCACCTGGCAGACACTGCAGGTAGGTGTGAGCACTGGACAGGTCAGCCTGTAAGATGCTTGTCAGCGCCCTACTTGTAACAGGGGACAGTAAATTTTCTTCCCACTCCCCAGCTCTCACAAAGAAACCCACAGTCCCAAAGCCAGTCCCTTGTGCAGTAAAACTTCAGTGCGCACAATTGCATGCGCATACAAAGCTCACCCGCCAGGCTTCCTGCTTTTGTGCTTTTGATGTTTAGATTTTGGGGGGTTCAGCCACTCCATCTTCCTTAATAGCATTTTTAACAACCAATTTTGGCCTGTCCCTCCCAAACTTTACCGGGTCCATCAGATACTGTCTGCACCAGGTTAGTAATTTCTATTTCCCCAGCTTTCAATGGGTCAACATTAAATTTGATGATTACCAGAAAGGGCCCCATATCCTTAGAACAAAAGAAGGGAAGACTCAAGAGCCCTGGCTCATTAAAGAATTTGCATTGAGCTTCTATCTAACACTTCGTCTTTTTGTATCCATTGTTCACCCTTTTCTTTTGTTTGTATTTTACCTCACTAAATGAGGGATACCGTGCAGTATTCCAGCTTGTGAGACTGGTTTATTTCACTCAACGTTATATTTTCCAGATCCGTCCATTTCCCTACAAATGACTCTAGTTTGTCATTCTTTATAGCTGAATAGTATTCCATTACATATAGATACCACATTTTGTTTATCCAGCCATCCATTGATGGGTATACAGGTTGCTTCCAGAATTTAGCTATTACAAATTGTGCTGCTATAAACATTGTTGTGCAAGTATCGAAGTGTTAGATATGCTAATAGACAAAGGTTTCAAGGGAACAAGAAGAGGGCAAAGGGGGAGGGGAATGGGAATCCAGAGGAATAATGAAATCTTAAAAATAAGAACCTAATAACCCAAATTTAAATCAGTGACATGTATACTGGGTATTATAGTAACTTTATATAGTTGTGACTTACTGCTGTATGTAGGTGGTTGTTTACATCGCTCACTGTCATAAGCAAAAGGTACAATTAATGGTGGTCTGTAAGCTTGTGTAATTGCCTGTAAGTTTGTGTAACTTTGGATAAATTTTAATAAAAATAAAAAAAAAAGAATTTGCATAAGGTATGCCAGGGATCAAAGAGCTGGCAAGACCTTAATCTTTGGAAGTTAGCACTTCCCACTTTGCAAAGACACGAACATTTTTGTTTTGTTTTGTTTTGCTTTTGCCCTGTATTGGGTGTATTTTTTTTTTTTTACCAAGAACATGTATTGGTACATTGTATACATAATGATCACATTCATCATAGTTAATTTGTACCTGTACATGATAAATCTTGGTTCTCTCCTCTTCCCCACCCATCTCCTCCACTCCCCCTCCCCTCCTTATTTACATGGAACAGGTTAGAAGATGCAGAAGCAACTCCAAACACACTCAAATACCTTATCTTCGACAAAGGAGCCAAACACCCTCACTGGAAGAAAGATAGCCTCTTTAATAAATGGTGCTGGAAAAACTGGCTTGCCACATGCCAAAAGCTAAAACCAGATACATGTCTTTCACCATGCACTAAACTAAAATGAAAGTGGATCAGAGATCTAAACATTTAAACAGAAACACTAAATGTGCTGGAAGATAGAATAGGAAGAACTATTGAAGACATAGGTGTAGAAAAAATTTATGAAAAAAACTCAAATTGTATGGGAAATAATATAAAGAATCCGTACTTGGGATCACACCTTATTAAAAAGCTTTTGCACAGCAAAAGAAATCACCCACAGAGTGGGGTGAAAACCCACAGACTGGGAAAAAAATTTTGCCAGCTGTTCCTCAGACAAAGGTCTAACACCTAGAATATATAAAGAACTCAAAAAAATCAGACCCCCCCCAAATATACAAATACACGGGCTTTTGTTAGACAGTGCAACAGTAAACCTCTGCTCTTTGGTCAGCCAGTTTCATTAAATTATTCTTAAAGACAGCCAATAAAAGGTGCCAGTCATTCTACTTAATTATGTGGTTAGCCATCTATTATTAATCAGAGCACATAGTTTCTAATAGTAAATAGGGTCTCAAAGGTCGGAGCTCCGTAAGTCCCGTAATGCGGTAACTGGGTGCCTGTAGAATGCAACGATCAATCGGGCCTGTGCAGGGAAGACTGCGCCGTCTGGGTTCTCCCACACCTTTGGCCTCCTCCCTTGTGTTCTTGCACTACTGAAAATGCTAAATGGAAACATATTTTTATATAACCAATAATCAAGCAAATAAACCTTGGCTTTTCAATGCTCATTTATAAGAGGTAAAATCTTTCTTGCTTTCAAAACTGAAGAGAAGAGAACTTTCTGAGCATTTCTGCTGGACCACTTTTTGAGCCAGATTGAATAGGAGGAGAGATCTATGTCAAGGTTAAATGTCGTAATGAGATTGGAAATTTAGGTCTTTTTTACAATTATGCTCAGACGCGATTGGAAGACTACCTCCGAAACCATGACATGCTTTGGTGAAAAGCATACTTCAACACACAGGTGCAAGGTATAATTTTGGTCTCCCATTTAGCTAAATCTCTGCACAGACCAGGATAAGGTGTTTTTCAGACTAAAGTGAGAATAGCCAAGATGCTTGGTCCAAGGTCCCCCTAACAGAAGAAACTCACTTCTTTTCTTTTTTGCTTAATAGTAAACTACAAATAACAGCTTTGTGAGCATACTCTCTTGGTCATTTAGTATAGATAATTCAATGCGCTTTATCAACATGAGTCTGGTAATTGCAGCAAGAGCCTGAGAAGGTTGGCAGGCTGCCCGTTCGAGTGATTTCAGGTGAATTCAGCGCCAAAAATGGGGAGACCTCCCCCTCCCCAGATCGGGTTTCAATGTCACATCACTGGGGCATCGATGATGTTCCTATCAGGTGCTGAGGGCTGCTTTGGTGTGGATGGGTTGGGAAGCGTGGTCCTACTGTGGTGGTATTGGGAGAGGGTGTGGGGTCCATCAGGGGTGTGATCCTAGGATGGAATTGAAGTCGTTCTGTCATAGGACCCAGGTTAGTTCTCTGGGGGCCCTGGATAGCGAAGAGCAAACCTTGCCCTCCGAGTCCCTCTAACTTCCTATCTCTCCCTCTTGTTTGTGCTTCCCCCACTGTGAGGCCATTCCGATGCGGCCCTCACCAGGCGCCATGCCCAGGCACCTCCAGGGCTGTGAGCTAAACAAAAACTCCCTTTGTGAAGTCCTCAGCCTGGGGGTGTTTTGCTCTTGTGCCTGTGTATAGAGAGTTTCAACAGGTCTGTATCTACTCCAAAACATGATATTTTCTGTCTTGCTTTCATTTAGATATCTTGGTGAGTATCTGTCTGTCTGTTGAATGTTTATACTTTTTAAAAATCAATGTTGTTGAGGTTTAATTTATGTACCAGTAATATCATCCATTTAAAATAGGGCTTCACTGAGCTCTGAGAGATGCGGGTACGCCCCCAAAACCACTGCCACAGTGGATGCACGGAAGAGGACACTGTTTCCTCACGCCCTTCTGCACTTAGTGAGAGGGATGCTGGGAGACCAAAGTGCTTCCCTTCCTGGGTCTGCAAAGTATGTCTTTGAAGTCCGGTCTGTAGCCCCCACAATGGTAGACCTGGCAGGGCACAGTACCCCCAGCTCCCGATCAGGACAATGATAGCAGGAGACCCATACATCCACTGTATTTAATTTTAGTTGGTTTAAACTCACATGTAAATATTCGCATATGGCTACATATTGTGCAACACCGGCATCGTTGTACATTAGAGTCATGCGGACATTTCCCCTGTCATACCTGTGAATTTCTTGGACTCGGTTTCCAGGTGCAGACTCTTGACTTGTTCAAGACCTTTCACTGTGCCTTTATCATAAGGAAAGCAGAAAACAAACTGCAGCCGAACAATCTGTGAGCCAAAACTCCTCCTGTCAAATTTTAACACATAATGCGCAAGTAACACCAAGTCTTTGTTTTTTTGTTGTTGGTGGTTGTGGTGGTTTTTTCTCTTTTTTTTTTGTTTGTTTGTTTTGTTTTGTTTAGCTTTGTGTTCAGGCTTTGAGGTTTGGGACTCAAACAGGCTGGACGGATTTCATCTGTGGATCCTCCTATCTGTGTTACTATGAGCAAGACCCTCCATCCCTCTGAGCTCCAGCTTCCTGCTGCAAGACTGAGACCCAAAGATCTAGTTCGTGAGCATCTGCTACATCCTGGGCCTTCAGTAAGCAGAAGCCATTGCTCTATTCCATTGCTCTGTTCAATGGGGCTAATACACAGTGGTGTCACGAGGTCTTACGGTCATACATACTCTTCGAGATGTACAGAGCTTTACAGGAACTACGAAGTGTGGTTCACTGAGTGATACTGAAGAGAAGGAACAGTACCTTCTACAACACTGAAAGAATAACAATAACAACAACCGGAGTAACCATATGAGCTTTATCTTAAGGAATGCTAGCAGCCATCAGCAGCATGTCTGTTTGCTTGCCAGGAGGAGAAACAGCAGCTGCACAGACATATAAAGGCATAGATGACTCTTATTTCTTTCTCTCCTGTGGTCCTGTGGTTTCAGGAGGCCCGAGGCAGAGGCTCTGTTTGCTCAGACTTCCTGTTAAGTCCCCTCCCAACCAGGTGGATTTTACACTGAGGCCAAGAGGTCTGACGGCACTCTAACCCTAAGCTTTCCCCCATGTAAAACATCCTATGTGGGCGCCAGGAGCGGAGTCGCTGGGACATCCAAGGAGTGGATGGGGGGAGAGAGAAGGAAGATGGCAAATGAGTAGACTGGGTGTCAGCTAGCTGCTTGATGTTGTTCAAAAGCTTCATTACTGATACTGTCAGATGTCTGTTTACCAATTACTCAGTGAGAAGCAGGCCAGAAATGGTTTAAACATATAATTTTAACAATTTTTTTAGTCACTTTCTCTTCACTAGGACAGAATACCCAACACCACCAGTTTAAAGGTTTATTTTGGTTCACATTTTCAGCCCTTGCTCTGTAGGCTCCTAGGCAGAAACCATATGGTAGAGGGTCTAGGCAGAGGACAGTCGCTTACATCATGGCAGCCAGGAAGCAGAGAGCGAAGGACAGACTCAGGGAGGAAGATGCACCCTTCCAGGTCACACCCAAGGTGACCCATCTCAGCCAACCAGACCGTACCTCCCACCATGCTTCTCTGAACCTCAAGTGAATTAATCCACTGATAAGCACAGCACCCCACGATCCAGACACCTTCCAAAATCCTCACCTTTTCTCCCCGGGATAAACTCCACCTGAACATATGAGCTTTCCGGGGGCGGTCTAGATCTAAACCATCCCGACAGGAAGTGGCACCACTGTCCCCATTTTACAGTCGATGGACCTAAAGCTTAAAATGGGGAATAACTTACTTGAGGTCACGGAGTCAGCTAAGATTTGTCACCAGGTCACTGAGGTCACTGTGGCTTTGTAATGTACGCACTGGGCCACTGTGCGATGTCTCCCTTGCCGCAGTGTTTTCCTGCTTCAGCTCATCACACTTGGTGAAGCAAATGTCACTGCCTTCCACGGTTGGGAAACAGACTTGAGAGCTAAGACTTCACAAAGTCAAGGCTTTGGATTTTCAGTAGTGGAACCAGGACTTCACTCAGGCTTTTGTAAAATTCCATGTGCAGCATTTCTTGGTCCGTTTCTGCTACTGTAAGAGAATCCTCAGGACAGGGAGATTTATGACGAACATCAGTGCATTAGGGTCGTGGCCCCAAAGGCTGGGAGTTCAAAAGCACAGCACCTGCACGGGCAAAGGCCTTTGTGCTACATCATCCCTCAAGAAAACAGAGGCGCAAGAGAGGCACCGGCCAGGGGGCCAAGAGGGAGCCAGACCATTACATATGACCGTTCTCTGGGCATGAGGCCACTCCTGCGATACCAGCGTGGACCTCCTGAGGACCTGACCACTCATATCACTGTACTGCGTGCGGCATGTGAGGGTGAACTTGGGGAGATGCATTCAAACCATAGCGCAGGGCTCTCCGTCTTACTCCAGAAGACCATAAAGACAATAATAGCTAAACCTTACTGTGCTTGTACAACGTACCCAGCACAGTTTTATATATTTTGATATGGTAACATTTTATCTTCATTTTAAGAACAGAGTATTGTTGAATATCGGTCTCAGTTGTAGACAATGAAACCAAACTACCAAATGGGTAAGTATTTTCCCAGCTTCCTTAGTAAATAAATACAGCGGTTCTGATTTGAACCAGGGCAAGGTGGCTTTAAATCCACTTCCAATCAGTGTGTAGAAGGCACCGCCAATGTTGAGCTATCTCTGCCCCGGGGACCAGCCTTCAGAACAGCAGCCTGCAGGACTGCTGTCCCACCTGAGCAGGGCAGAGCCACGGGGTGAGATGAGGACCTGAGGAAGGCATAGGAGCAATGGGGGCAACTTTAGGCAACAGAGCTGCGTGGAGAGCAGCAAGTTAGGTCACCGCAAAGGGTGTCTGTTCTTTATGGTCCACAGAATTGTTTTGCTTTAATATAACACACAACAAAACCGGCCTTGCTCAATCCACAGTGGAAATCACCCAAGTCTAGAACTGACATGAGAAGTTGATTTATTTTCATTGTTTGTTACAGCAATTCAGTGCAATTTATTTAGGACCACCGTCTCTCACTCAGAGGGAAACTCAGAGTGCAAACACATTAATCTTGGGAGGCAGTATCTTGGATACCAGCAGTTTGGATAATTAGATTGTTGCTCTCAGCATGCATGGTCTGTTCATGAGCAATAGAGAAGCTTATCAGATTCTAATAACCGTTAGTGCATATTATACAAATGACTACACAAAGACATTCAGAATTTGCAGAGAAAATTCCATAACCGTGCTCCTCATTGCTGTGTGGAAGTCCAATATGTATTTTCCTTTCATGAGCAAAAGGCCATTTCTCTCATCAGCAGCCTGACTAGAACATTTTTATTAATTCTCTAAAAGCTCTTCATTAAGGAAAATCTAAAATTAAAAACCGGGAGCAGTATGACCTTCAAATCTTCAAAGCTTAAATTCGAAGTCAAGACCTATCATATTGAACAAATTTCAACTGATCAGTATAAGTTGAACCCTTCAGACATCTAATGATTTTTAACTAAAAATGCCTTTCATTGAGATCTCTGACTCAGAGACTCCCGTGTGGCTCAGAGAAGGATGGCGCAGATGGTGAGGAAGCTTTGGCTCAAATCTGCAAACTTAACCCATCACCCGAGTTGGATGTGATAACCCGCCCTGGGTTGGCGATTCTCCTGCCTAACACTGGTGAACCCCAAGGTGTAACTCTGTTTTGGTACAGTCAGTAGTGTGCCTGTTCAGATGGAAATGATTAGAGAGTTACTAAGCCAGATGGTCCAGCACCCATCACCGGAAATCTATGAGCAGCTGGTGCAGGTGTAATTTCTGGGAATGATAACCCTTCCTTGGTACTTCTGCCCCAGTCCAGATTCTCCACTGTGGAGCTCCATTCCACCTTGATTCTGAAGCTCCAGTGCAGACTTCTGTAGCCTGAAACTATCACCTTTACCATCAAGAACAGTCACCACCTCCAACCTCACATTATCACCCACAAGGGTACAGAATTCCAGGTTGCTTCACCAGCCATCCTTCTTCCCTACCTCAGTGCCTTTCTGCACAATGTCCCGTGGAGTCTTTCTCAGAGCAGGGAGGTTAAAAGCCAACTCCAGGCCTCCACCTGGCTTCAATCAGAGGTCTACTTCCAGCTGGATTGTCCTGGGCTGTGTGTGAACAAAAGAATCCCGACACACAATGAAATGCTTGATGGTGCTGCAGATCCCAGGAAAGGACAGGGATTGGGGGAGTAAAAGCTGTTCTACAAAGTTTTCCTTTGTCTGCCACCACATCTTGTCGTTGTCATGCACGCCAAATGGCCTTCTCGTTTTCTTTAGAACCCACTTCAACTTCTCTGCCTTCATGACTCAGTCCAAGCCAATTCCAGCCCGCAGCGTGTTCTCTGCCAAAATAACCTCCAAGAGGGAAGATTTCTCTTCTATGCTCTCTTAGCACAATGCATGTGCATCCCCGCTCTGAGCACAGACCATACACTTGGCCCAAAGCTGACCAGGATTTTAACTGATCCTATCAGCCTCCTTTTCCTGACTCGCAGGAAGGGTTTGGTGATATTTAACTCACCCGTTTGTGGTGAGAGCAAGGAGCAAGGAGGCCGTCCCTTTGTAGGAATTTCAGCCGGTTAGTGCCTCTCTCTGGCACACAGCTGTCTTCCCTCTTGACTTCGCACTCTTGGAGGTGCGGAGTGGACCTCAGCAAGAATTTCAGGGATATAACCACGATTTGTTGAGTATTGTGTGCAAGGTACAAGCTGTAGCATTTTACATTTCCTATTTCATTTAATCATCAGAAGAGATTCATGGGATAGAGCCCAGTGATTAGCTTTGTTTTAAAAATGAGGAAACTAAGGCATGAAAACATTATGTAACTTGCCCAACACTAAACTGAGAATAAGTTGGGTGGCTCCCACACCCAAGTACTCACCCAAGTATATGGTCTTCGGTGACTTTTAAATGTTTGTTGTGTGTTGGCGGTTTCACTCAAAGTACCACCTTCTTTCTATGACTTTTCTGGATCAATGATTTTTCCATCCTCTGGACTCCTGCTTACACTGGCAGGATGTTTGGGTGCTCACAGCTGATCACTCCCTCACCAGCTCCTGCCCTGGCACACAGCGGCTGCTAAATGAGTATCTGCTGACTGAGTATCTGCTGACTGGACCATGATGGACACGACTGCCATTTACTATGGGATCTGTGTGCCTGAATAGTGATGGAAAAATAGCATTTTTTATTTCATTCTTTTATTCAACATTATAGTATTTACACTATCTCTCATCAGCTAGAAAAAGTGGTGAATTTTGAAGTGGGGTTTAGAGAAAAGCTTTTAGTGACTCTGAGCTATTTTACAAGCATTATAAATGAGAGGAAACCAATAATAATGCAAAGGATTCTTGTTCATAGAAATTGAAGTGAATT
>PVJO010018451.1:0-36642 GCA_004026905.1 Hystrix cristata | reverse complement strand
GAATTACTTTGATTAAGATGATTTTGTTGTTTCTGTTGGTCTAGGATCAAACCCAGGGAAGGTACACATGCTAGGCAAGTACTCTACCACTGAGCTACCCCTCCAGCCCATATTCCATTTAAATGATAAAAAACAATTTTGCATCCCTGGAATCAATCCTATTTGATCATGGGGTGTGTGTGTGTGTGTGTGTGTGTGTGTGTGTGTGTGTACACACGTGCACTTGCGTACTTATATTCATTGTATTCTATTTAGTACAATTTTGTTTAGAATTTTTATATCTATGTTTGGGAATTATTTGGGCTCATAATTTTATATTCTTACAATATCTTGATTAGGTTTTGATAGGCTAATGTTGGCCTCATTGAATGAGTTAGAAAACTCTCTAGAAGAATGTATCCTCTACCTACTCAAACAGTATATTTCCCCAAAGAAGCCATCTGGGCCTGAAGCTTTATTTTGAGGGTAAACGTTTGGGAAAAAAAAAATATTTTTTTAAATCTTCATCACTTTCTCATTACTGAGATACAGTACCTGACACCCACAATTGAAAGGAAGAGAGACCTATTTTGGTTCGCAGTTTAGAAAGTTCAGCTCACACGGTTATTCAGTAGACTTAAACACAAAAATGGCAGCCAGCCATGACAGTGCATGCTTGTAATCCCGGCACTGGGGAGACTGAGGCAGAAGGACTGCTGCGAGTTGGAGACCAACCTGGACTACATAGTGAGTTCAAGGATACCCTGAACTACATGGGGGGACCCTGTTTCAAACAACAAAACAAAACCACAAATATGCCACAACCGAATAATCTGGGTAAAGGAAAGCTGTTCACATCACGGTGGTCGGGAAACAGCAAGAAAAGGGAAGGAGATAAACCCTTCCAGGTCCCGCCTCCTAACAGCATGTAGCTGTAGCACCCCGTCTTTTTTTTTTTAAACCAAGAACATGTATTGGTACATTCTACATACAATGGTCACATTCATTACATTTATTCTGTACCTATACATGGTGCATCTTGGTTCTCCCCCCTCTCCCCCGCCCCTCCCCTCCCTCCCTCCCTATTTACAGCAGGTTCATTCATCATTTTCCATATTTTCCCTTTCTCCTCTCTTTCCCCTGTTGCCTTTCTGCTTTTCCCCTTCTTTCCTTCTAGTACTCCTCTCCTCTGCCCACCATCCTCCTTTTATAGAATATCTATTACATTTTATAGAATATCTATTCTATTTTATAGAATATCTATTCTATTTTATAGAATATCTATCTTTGTCCTTATTTACAATTATGGTCTCTCATATCAGAGAAACAATTCGATGTGTGCTCATGAGTGTCTGATTTATTTCACTTAAGAGTATGTTCTCAAGAAACGTCCATTTATATATGAATGACTCTAGTTTATCCTTTTTATGGCAGTGTAGTATTCCATTGTGTAGAAAAACCACATTTTCTTTAGCCATTCGTTGGTTGTTGGACATTTAGGTTGTTTCCAAGACTTAGCTATTACAAATTGTGTTGCTATGAACATGGTGAGCACCCCGTCTTTCAATCACCTCCCACAAGCCCCACCTCTGAGGGCACGAGGCTCCTGGGGGACATTCTTGATCCAAACCAGAATACTTCAATATACATAGTGCTGTCTGGGTTATATACCTAAGCTTTGTTAGGTAGCTCATGTTTTTCACAGAATTTCATTGTTCCATCTAAGTTGTTGAATTATCTGTGCAAAGTCAATTTTAAAAATTATATTATTTGTAGGAATGTCACCTCTTGCATCTGATGCCGGTAATTTGTGTCTTCTGTCTTTATTTCCCTAATCAGTGCCACTAAGCATGCATCATTTTTAAAAAATCTTCTCAAAGACATACCTGTTAGTTTTACTGATTTTTCTCTATTTCTTTTTTACTTCCTATCTTATTTAATCCTGTTCTAATCTTTACTGTTTGCCTTTCGTGCTTATTTTGGATTTAATTTGTTCTTTTTCTAATTTCTTAAAACAGATGTTGTGATCATTAGTTTGAGACCATTTCTCTTTTCTAATACAATCTTCAGTGCTATAAGTTTTGCCTTAAGTATTGTTTAGTATTTTATACTAGAAGTTTACTATGTTGTATATTCAGCTTCATTCAGTTCAACATACTTTCTAGCTTCCATATATTTTCTTCTTTGACTTGTGGGTTGTTTAGAAGTGTGGTTTGGTTTGGGAATTTTTCAAAATAATTTTCATCATTGATTTTTAAATTAACTTCTTTCTTAGAATGTTTTAAGTCTCAACCTCACTGGCATTTGGTTTGTGGCTCAGAATATGATATAGCTTAGTAAATGCTCCATGTATATTCTTCTGTTACTGTGTGAACATTTCATAAAAGCTAATTAAGCCAAGTGGTTTGATAATGTTGTTCTAATATTTATATCCTTGCTTATTTTTGTCTATTCATTCTAGCAATTACCAGGGAGAGTTATTTGGTATACTTGACTATAATTGTGTATATGTCTTTTTGACAATTTTATCAGTTATTGTGCCATGCACCTAAAGTTTTATTATTAAGTGCATGAATGTTCAGTATTTTTATGTCCTCTTAGGGGACTAACTCCTTTTTTACTACAAAGTTGCCTTCTCAACTCCATTTTCTCTATTTTAAAGAAGAGAAAACAAAGTTTAAAATGTTACTGGCCTGACTGACTTACCTGAGGCTGCTCCACTAACAGGTAACAGTGTTGGGACTGAAAACCCTCCAGTCGGCTCCAGCACGTCTCACACACGCCGGGCGGCCCCTCTGTCTCCACCCTCTGCCCATCTCTCCGGCAAAGCTGAAACCAAACCACAGAACCTCACTTGGCCTGACCTGGGCTGGCAACGCAAGCACCAGGTGACGCGAATTCTTTGTAACTCTGTATACATCCTCGAATGATCGCAAAACCACCAAGGACTGATTTTAGTGTTACAAGTAAATCTTAGCAAGTAGCTGATTTACAACATCTTTCTCTATCCGTGTTGATGTCTTTTTGGAGTGCACTTCTGTGCACAGAATATGGTTGGGTTTTTTAACCCGATCTGTTAATTTCTGTCTTTAATTGGGATATTTAAGCCAATTGCATTTAATGTGATTACTGATGTCCTTAAAGTTAAATCTGTCACTTCGTTTGCTTTCCAGGTATTCCAAGTGTTCTTTGTTTCTTTTTCCTCTTTTTTTTTTTTTTTTTTTTTTTTTTTTTTTTTTTTTTTTTTTTTTTTTTTTTTTTTTTTTTTTTTTTTTTTTTTTTTTTTTTTTTTTTTTTTTTTTTTTTTTTTTTTTTTTTTTTTTTGGCCATCTTTTGGAATAATTGTCTATTTCACATAATTTGTTTTATTTTATATGTTTTATTTTTTAAGATAATTCTTTATTTTGTTATTTTTGTAGTTGCTTTAGAATTTGTAGTCTACCTCCTTCTGACAGCCAACCCATAAGGACTAGTGTAGCATCGTATGTACAGCATAAAAACCTATGATAGATCAATACCATTTCTCCCTCTCAACTTTTGCTTTACTGTCATTATACATTTAGTTGTGCCTGCGGTTTAAAACCCACACTACATTGTTACTCTTTTATTTAAACATTCAATTAACTTTTAAATCTATTTAAATAATGAGAAAGGATTATATGCATCCACACATATAGTTACATTTCTGGTGCTCTTCAATCTTTTGTGTACATTCATATTTCCATCTGCTATTAATTTCCTTTGCTGAAAGAGTCTCCTTTTATATTTCTTGAAGTCTTCTGGAAATAGATTCTCTCAGCTTTCGTCGGTCTGCCTTTATTCTTTTTGAAAGATATTTTCTCTAGGTATAGAATTCCAGATTGAGTGTTTTTCTCAAAACTTTAGTACAGGAGCGTTAAACATTTGTGTCATTCAACAGGAAGTCTGTCATCCCTCTATTAGTTCCTCTATACATTATGTTCATCGGTTGCTGCTTTTAAGGTTTTCAAAACACTAGATCTGGGCCATTTGATTAGGGTGTAGTTTTTTCATGTTTATTGTGTTTGGCGTTTGTTGAAATTCTTAAGATTTGTACATTTACAGTTTTATCAATTATCAGCCACCATTACTTCCAATTATGTCCACTCATTCAGTCTTTGGGACTCCAATTACAGGTATAGGAGGCCACACAAGGTTTCCCCACAGCTCATTTGTGCTCTGATCATTTTTAACATTCTCTTTTTTGTCTTTGTGCTTCATTTTGTATAATTTCTGTTTTTGTGACTTCGAGTTCACTGATGTCATCTAACAAAGTATAATTATACTTCTAGAAGTTATACTTGAGTCTTTTATATGTTTGATGCCTCTCTTTAACTTTTTAACAGATAACACTACAGTCATAGTAAGTATTTTGATATATTTTTCTGTTAATTCTAACATCTATCAGTTCTGGGTGAGTCTCAGTTGATTAGATTTCATCCTGGGTCGTAGTTCCCTGCTTCTTGGCTTGCCTGGTACTTTTTTATTGGATGCCGGTACTACGAACTCTGCACTGTGGCTTGCTGTGCTGTCTTTAATTCCTTTAGATAGTCTCATCCTTTGTCCTGAGATGCAGTGTGTTACTTGAAAACATTCTGATCTTTTTCCAAAGCGGGCAGTGAACAAAGCAGTAGGTGGTGTTCGGATGATCGTTCCCCTCTACTGGGGCAAGACCCTCCTGTGAACTTCACTCAGTGTCCAGTGAATCGTGAGGCTTTCTAGTGCCACTAACAAGGACAAGCACTAGCCCTGACCCTGTATAAGTCCCAGATACTATGCGCTCATTTTTTGGTAGTTCTTCTCCTGGCCTTGGGCACTTTTATCACTGCATATTCTAATCAGTGTTCAGCTCAGTAGTCAAAAGGAGTCCTTTAGAGGCCTCATAGTTCTCTCTCTGTGCAGCTGCTGTGGTTTGGATCTTGAATTTTCCCCAAAGGCCTACATATTACAGGCTTGGTCACCAAGGTGATGCTACTGAGAAATGTTGGAACCCTAAAGAGCCAGGGCCTGCTGGGAGTTCTTCGGGTCACTGGGAGCAAGCTTCCAGGGGGATGGCAGGGCCTTGGTCCCTTCCTCACTCCGTTTTGATTCTGGTCATGAAATGAAAGTTTCGCTCTTCCAAGTTTTTTCACCATAGACAGCAGTTGCCAAAACTCTGAGCCAAAATAAACTTTCTCTTTTCGTGAGTTGATTGAATCAGATACTGTGTTACAGTAATGGAAAACTGAGTCATGCAGCAGACCTCTCCCACTTCCTACAAATTCCACCTGCTCTTGCACCCCTGGAGGCTCCTCTCCATCCGCCCAGCTCCGGGAGTCTGCTGGCTCCTCCTGGGCATCCTCACCTATGCCACAATCCAGAGAGTCCCTCAGGGACAAATATGTGGTCTCCTTTTCATTCCGTCAGGGATCACTGCTCTTCGTTGTCTGGTGCCCAGCATCTTAAACACTAATTGTTTTATACATTTTGTCTCTTTTGTTGGTTTCCTCTGGCAGGAAGATAAACTTTCATCTTAGGTGGAAAGTTCTTATTTCAACTTTTACCTGTTCTATTTTTGATTCTAATATTGTTTTCTTATCATCTAAACTCTTTGATTTGGTCACTGGCTTTCTAGTGCTTCCTACCCCTCTGCGTACTATTGCCTTATTATTACTATGGCCTTTAACCCCACTCCTGGGACTGGGACAGTTCAATTACTGCCTGTTGCCCTTACTAATTATATTCTTTTCATGTCTGTAAGTTGAAATTTAAAAAGCCCGCCTTAGAGGATTCTTGTAAAGATTAGATGACATCACAGAGGAAGCAACTTCTCTGGTGACAGGTACATAGTAGGGCCTCTTGAATGATAAGTGTCATCACTATTACTAGACTTTTGTTCTAATGCTTTCTCTCCCCCTCCTCTTCTTCCCTGTTTCGACCTTCCTTATTCCAGGATCTGCTCAGCTCTAATATTTCTTGACTGTGGGACAGAGAAACAAATGAGGCTTTAAGTTAAGTCTTGGGCCCCTGACAGCTGAGTCACGCCATCACGAGTCTGCAGAGGGGGAATGAGTCTCAATCCTGAAATATCAGGGTGTGTAGGTGGTTACTGCAGGAGTCACTGATGAACACCTGTTAAATATTGTACTTTTTCTTACACAAACTTTCACCACTTTCTTTTAAGAAGACTTAAAGCGAAGTCTTCTTACACTTCGCAAAGACCGAACAGACCTGGGCACCTCTTGGGATTGTTCAGATTGTTCTTTGCACAAATTGAGAGGACTCCTGTCACTCTCATTTGTAGACTCATGGACTCATGACAAGTTCCCAACAAATAGCGGCAAAGTACGTGGAGAAGGGACACCAGTTAAATGTCCATCACTAGACCTTTGGCTACGGAGAAGTACAGAGAGATTGAAATCAGACAACTAGGATAGTCCATTAGTTCTATAATGGAATAAGGAATAACCTCCCCAGGAAAAGCCATCTTGGATGGCCCTTCTGGGAACTCTTTTTCAGCTCTGAAATCTAGAAGCCTTATACTACACAGTAATTAAAAATGATTATTCATTTTGGCCAATCTCAGATTCATCATTTAAGATTAGGACTATCTTCAGTAACTCAGTCAATACTCTGAGGAGTCGCACTTGTAAAATGAGAGTAAATCTAGGGGCTGGGGATTTAGCTCAGTGGTTAGAGTGCTTGCCTTGCTAGTACAAGGCCCTGAGTTCGATCCCCAGCACAAAAAAAAAAAAAAAAAAAAAAGAGTAAATCCACCTGCTTAAAAGGAGTTTGGATGAGGCTGGCATAAAACAATATACATAAAGTGCCCTGTATCTTCTATATGCCTAATAAATGTTAAATAATATCACAGTCATTATCATTTCCATTACTAACATCAGTATCAAAATTATTGTCGATAATGATTCCAAACATTAAAAATCCTCAAGACAACTTGTTTGATATCACTTTTCGCAGCAATAGAAGGGGTCTGTCTTTGCTATCTGATATGGTAGCCACTTGCTAATGTGGCTACTGGACGCTTATGTGGGAGAGCAAAGCTCCTGTAACAGGGATAACTCCTTGGGAAAATTCACAAAAATGTTGCTTCTGTGTAGTGTGAAGACATTCCCAAGGCTCAAATTCAGCAGGAAAGTTAACAGCTTGCACTACTTGGCTCACCCCCTCACCTGATCTAAGTTCCTACTCAATGGCCCTCTAACAGGGCCTTTCTCTGACCATGACTAGCACACCCTCTCTGCCTTTCACTTCTACCTGTTTGAGTTCTTGGCATAATTGATGTGATATCTTTATCTGTTGCTTTGTCAATAATCTATCTCCTACCACTAGCAGGTAAGTTTCGGGAAGACAAATTCTTTCTCTACTTTGAGCATCACTTGCTCTTAGGGCTAAAGATCTACCTGATATATTGCAGAACTTAACATAACAGCAGTGTGTTGAACTCTATACAAGCAGTTTTTTAAAAGATAGGAGTCTGATATTTTATAAGAGTTAGAATACTTTTGGAAAATCAAAAACATCCCCCTCTCTCCCAAGCTCCAGCCTCCACCTACTTGTCAGACAAGGGCCTGGGGATTCTCTGGACACGGCTACTAAGAGTTGCATCATCCTCAGCCCACAGCACTGGGGCAAGGAACTGCATTTCTAGCACGAAGAAAGTGCTTTGAATTCTAAACAAGAACCAATGTTTTACATCCTCTCATTCTTCTGTCTCAACAGTATACTCTCCTCGCAGCAAATATGATTAAGCATTCAGGTGATGGGTGTACATTTTCATTAGGACTATGACAAGTGATTCAGAGGTAATTAAGCAAAGGAAAGTGTCAAACAATGCCCACTTCACTGACGGAATAAGTTCTCCATTTCTGCACTTTGCTTGATTAGCTGGCAAAAAAAGAAAAAAGGAAATCTTCCAGAAAACATCAACTATTGTAATGAAAAGTATCAGGTGTATTTTTGGACCTTCAACTCATACAAAGAGAAGTTTTCTTTTATAAAGAATACGGAAAATAAAAATCAAGGTAAACATATATATATATATTTAAAACAGGATCATTTATTACAGTCCTGTTTGTCTTTTTTAAAAATATCCATTGTCTTATATGTATAACAAAAGAGGAACAAATAAATAAATTGGGGAACACATGGAATTTTCTGTAGCATTGAAAAGAATGAAGGAGATTGACTTCTACTTACATGAAAATATAGCCATGCTGTATTGATAAGGAAAAAGAGTTGTAGCACAATCCACATTTTGAGAATAAATTTAATCAGCATATATTTATGTGTACATTGAAAAAGTTCTCCAAGCACATTTGTCAAGCTGTTACAAGTGAAAGCTTCTACAAGATGGATTTGGGTTTGAAATTACAAGGGTGTATTATTCTTGAAACTATAATGTATATTTAAACACTTTAATTTTAAGCATTTTAATTTTTTTAAAGAATTAAGCTAAAGTTTGTAAAAAAAAAAATAGGAATCAAAGAATTGTAGGGCTAGACTAATTTTTGCAAAGAAGCAACTATAGACAAAGTTCTTCCTCCTCCCATCCTCCCCCAACCCACATCACACACACACACACACGTACTTGGACACACACACAAATATGCTCACACATGCTACTTCATAAGATATCAAAGGAATAAATGACACTCAGAAAAATGGTTATGTGATGTTCCTGAAGAAACTCAGTCTTACAAAATAAGAACCCAATCAATGCAACTTAGAATCACTTTGACTCTTTGCAGTGGGTTGATCAGTTGGTAAAGTCAGTTACACAAACTAGTCATGTTGACCATAAGTTGGCCTTGAAGATCTATTGAGCCAAGTCACAAATCTGGTACTCAAAGAAAACCTGAAGGTGCGAGACAACAGACCCTCCTTGCAACAACCATTATGGGTCAATCAGCTGCCTCGATATGGCTATCAGACCAGATGGTCCAGGCAAGTAACTGGACAGAAAATAACACCAAGGTCAGTACCAGAGAGAACCAGAATGTGGCTGACTCCATAAGAGAAAACCTCCAAACTCGCACTGAGACAGGGATTCTGACCATGAGCTCATCAGCTACAGACCTTAGCAGCAGTGGCCAATAGCTTTCTCAGAAGCAATGCATCTGGGGCTCAGAGCCTCCATTCACAACTAGGTACCTCTCCTGCTCCCTGACTAGGTACTAAAAAGCCACATATGGCGAAAAGAGGAGTTGGAATTTACCCAAAAGAGGCTCCATGCACTTGGACCTGGTGGCCTCCCAGGGAGACTGGAGAAAAGAGGTGCTGAGATGTTGGCCAAGAGAGAAGGCCTGGGTTAACAGAACAGGAGAGCTCCAAGGGCCCTGCCATTCTCCCCAGAAACTCAGTAAAGTCGTAGTTACAAATCCATTCTCCATCACAGTGACCTGGTGTTTACTATGGGAAGACTGAGCCTGTTGTTAAGATTTCCAGAGAGCAATTTATCAGTCTAACCAAATCCTTGAAGAACACATGCCTTCAGCCTAGAAATTCCACCCGTATAAATATAGTATAAGAAATTAAATGATTTAGTCATAGAATCATATGAAAACCCGTAAATGGTCTAATTGTCCAACATCAAGCGTAATTGCAACAACAGTAATCCCCAGGACTGCATGTTGAGTGCTCACTGTGAGCTACACGTGGAGTTAAAGTCATACATGTTACTGGATGCCGTCTTTCTGACAACCCTGGAAAGAAACTAGAACTCGAAGACATTAAGTAACTTGTCCAAGGATTCAAACTCAGACCTGTTCTACTCCAAAATTTCTCCCTGCATGAGTGAGGCCGGCCCGTCTCTGAGAAGGGGCACGTGGTAAATACTGGGATGTCGTGGGCCATGAAATCCCTGTTGCAACTGTTCGGCTCTGCCCTGGTGAAGCCAAAGCACCACAGGTGACACGTAAACGAGTGAGCATCCAACAAAATTTCACGATCAGGCATGGTGGCACACGCCTATAATCCCATCACTTGGGAATTTGGGAGGCTGAGGCTGGAGAATCTCTGTGAGTTCGAAGCCAACCTGTGCCACATAATGAGTTCAAGGCCAGCCTGGAATGCATAGCAAGACCCTGTCTCAAAAAACAAAAAACAACAACAACAAAAAAAGAAACTTTATTTAGAAACCCAGGTAGTAGCCAAATTAGGCCCTTGGACAATAGTTTGCTAACCCCTGTCCTAAACTACAACTCGTGCTCACTGGGAAGTAATCTATTCTAGCCAAGACCACCTTGCTGCTTCTATGCAACCAGAGTTTCTCAGTTGTCTGGTTTGAACTGCAAAAGTTGGCAGAAGACGCCTGAAAGAAGATGAAGGAGAGATACTGAGGATCTTGGAGAAGTGAAATCCTGTCAATCTGAATCACGCAATGACACAGTAACAAATAAACTCAAAATTCCAGCAGCTTAATGTAATAAACCCTTGTTTCTCTTTCAAGAATATTCAAGGCCAGACCCAGCAACTCTACGTGAAACTCTTCTTCATGGAGGGACTCTGAAGTCCCGGAAGCTCCCACCGAGACACCACCACCCGAGCACAGGACACCCGGAGTGGAGTGAACGTGAGGTCACCCACTGGTCTTGCATGTCTCGGAGAGAAAGTGAGCCACCACTTCCGCTCACATGTCCTTGGCTGGACTAGCCTCGTGCTCCTGCCAAATTGTAATGCAGGCTAAAAAGTTTAATTTTCCAATACAGCCAAGAAGAAGAGGAAAACTGGATAAAATTGAGCCCAGAATTCTTTACCACAGCTAATCATGGGACAGTCAGAATTTTCATATTATTCTAAAAATAATAAATCATTACCTAAAATGAACAAAAAATGAAGTCGATATCATTATGCATGTTGACATTTTTTCACTTAAAAAATATTAATGAGCTGGGTGCGGTGGCACATGCCTATAATCTGGGAGGCCGAGGCGGGAGAATTGCAAGAATGAGCCCAGCCTGAGAAATTTAACAATTTAGTGAGACCCTGTCTCAAAATGAAAAATATAGAAAGGGCTGGAGATGTAGCTTGGCTCTGGCTTCAATCCTCAATCCTGAAAAAAATAAAGGTATTTATGTAGAGTATATTTAGCTAAAAGAAACATGCTACACTCACCTAAGATATAACATGCTTGCCTGGATTCAGCCTAAACCCAGAAAAATTCCCGGATAAGCGATCAGGTGGCTTACCTGGCTTTTAATCATCACAAATCAACAGAAAGAAAGCCAGTTTTTCGGGAAGAAATAAGGGATGGGAGCAGAAGACTTCACGGCTTCAGATTTCTTTGATCCAGCAATACACTGATCATTTGGTACGTTCTCCTAGAAGAAGACGCAAGATAGCAGAAGGGGGCACCTCCCTCTCGTTTAATTTCTAGCTTTGGGAAGAAAACTTGCAAATAGATGTGAGAATATGCTAGAGTGTTCCCATGACAACAAGTTCCACCACCCACAGAGTCATCTCCTGTGTCCTCCGAGCTGGACTGTAAACTGTGTGAAGGCAGAACTGAGTCCACCACAACTCTGTCTCCTCACGAAGTGGTACAGTGCCTGGCTTGTACGAGACAACAGTACGTGTGCTAAATAGACGTTATTTGCTTGAACTCAAAGAACAACCAGATAGGTCTTGGGGTATGTAAGAATCTTCCTAGAGCCTGGAACCTTCTTCAGGTAAGAATTCTGGAAAATTGATTGCATATGTCACTCCCCTACTTGCGTCCTCCCTCTTCTGACCACAGAGGCTGCTACACCCCTGTCCTCACACTCAGGGGACAGAGGAGCATGCAGACCTGGCCTGAGCCATATCTCACTGCCCTGGTCATTGCCAGGAGTGAGCATATGACACAAGTCAATGCAGTGAATCTTGGGGGTCTTCAAAAGTTACTCGAAGACACCTGCTCTCTCCCACTGGATTTGCATCTGCCCAGATAGCAAACTCGAGTCCCTGGAGCTACCTTAGCATCATGCAGAAAATTTCAGTTTCTTCTAAGTCAGCTTGAGCCATGGAGCCAGTCCTGCCTCTGCATTTTTGTTACTCATGAAGTGGTAACTTTGCTGTTTATAAGTCTAACTGGTAGAATATGCTGCACTAGGAAAATCAACAAGACATGAAGCCTTTTTTTATTATTATTTTTCAGTATAGAAGCGATGCTGGATATGGGAAATTTCACACTCCAGGGTCTGTGTCTGACTCTTCTTAAAACAGCCTCAAGTCCCCACAAATAACATCACAAAGGTATAAGAATAGCATGCTGAACCGTACATAAGCCCACTCTATTCCGCAATTTATACTTCTAACCCTTATGATCAAACACAAACTCCCTGATGTTTGATTTTTCTTCCCATCTCCTCTCCAAACTTTCCCAACCCACCTACAATGAGGCCTGAAATCAGGGACAGCCAGCAAAACATGAGCAGCAGCCATCTCTACCTCTGCTGGCTAAGGTAGTGAAAAGCCTGTGCTCAGGCCTCCAGTATTTTTCTCCCTCTCCATGGCCACATATTCCCAGGGGTGCAGCTACAGCTATAAAATGAATCATCAGCCTGGGGCCCTGAGTGACACCATGGAGCAGAGTCCCTCAGCAACTTGCTCTAGGATGGGAAGCTTGGGTGAGAGATAAGCAAGCACTTCCACTGAGCCAAGCCTCTGAGCTCTGGCTGAACTCCAGCCAGGGCGTATGGACTGTCTCGCAGGGAGCTCATATGTTTTCCTTCAAGACTGAAATTATAGTAAAACCATCAAGGAGAGAAGAGCATTTTCAAAGGTCTTGCCTGGATCAATCAGCAATGGAGGGCAATCTAAATAATCATCTATGTGGGCAGTTCCAAATATCAAAAGTAGAGTATATATTTCTTTGGGGGACACATAAGAAAAAAATAGAACCCAAAACCCCTGGGCACCAACAGATCAAGGCTCTCTCTTCTTATAAGCAAAAAGAGTTTATTATGCAAATATTTTTCTTAAGCAAGGTAAGCTGAGGTCATTCTGCCTACATATATCAGCTGCTTAAAGATCATTTTTTTCAACTCCTTTTCATATAGTTCCCACTTGACAAAGGAGAAACTTAGCTAGTTTCATAAAATAGAAATCTCAAGAGATTTTTTGGAGGTGGATGAAAATAAGCTTTCTTCCACGACTTGATAAATATACACAAAGTGATAACCATTCTAAATATTTTTCTGGATATCTTTTGTCCACTTACAATACATTCAGGGCTGAAATTGACAGTGTTCATGTGCATATTTCCAGGGGTTCTTGTCTGGCTGGTAGATCATCCTTTCTTCTGTACTTAGAAGTTGTGTATTTTTAATTGACTTCAACACTAATAGTCATGCAAAAAAGGGTTATTTTAAGTAGGGTTCGCATTGTATGGCAAATTGAGACAGGCTGCTAAGCAAAATGTGCTGTCAGTATGTGTTCATTAGGAAGGAACTCCTTAGGGGAGTTGTAATTTATGAAAAATGAGCAGAGCACAAAAATTTAGCTAATAAAAATGTACTCCAGGGCAAAGGATGAAAGCGAGATGGAAGGAAAACTACCTTTCCGGTCCTCATTTTCACCAAGACTTTTAAAGAATGAACTGAGCAGTTCCCAACTACTTAAAACGACCAATGTCAAATATTTCTTGGAGTCTACATTTAGACCAGAGGGAAGCATGGAAATGAAAGGGAGAAAGAAACAAATTGTTTAAACTTTGGAAACAATATCTTCATCTAAAGTGGAAAGATTCATTTTAACTTTTCGTTTTCCTTAAAGGAAAGAAACTGTAAATTCATCAGATGACTAGGCTCTCGCATTCCTGGAGGGGTCACTTAGCACACAGTGAAATACTTATCAAAGATTTGATGAATAAATTAGTATTACCACCATTTGAGGAAAGATTACTAATATAATTTTGCTAGGAAGAAATGCCTTTTTCGGGGTCTTCACCATCTTGCCGTCCCCCACGCAGGACAGCCTGAGCCCACCGATCTCACGCTGACCAGCCTTCCATCTCCTTTTTACCGGGTCCGGATCTCTGAACTGCGAACATCAGCTTTCAGTAGGAATGTAGATGCTTCCTGTCACATCCAGGGTGGCCACAGGCACACATGCTTGGAGTTTAGCTTGTAAGACCTCCCTACAGCCAGGCACAGAGCCTGGAGGACATTGTCCAAACCGGGGAGCAGCCAGAGAGGGAGAGTTCTGCAGCTCAGACCCAGAACCCACGTCTGCCACAGTCTTGCGCAAACTCTCACGAGCTACCAGCAAATCTGCCATTTGGGTGGATTTTTCTTTAGTTCCGTGTGCCTCACGGAAGGATGTAAGTCAGCCTTTCCCACTGGTCAGAGTGGAAACCTGAAGAGGCCACAAGGAACAGGCCAGCGGACTATCCCACTGGAAGTTGCTTTTGGATTTTTGGAAAAAACACAGTACAGTGAAGCCCAGAACAGAGAAATATGCTCAAATTTGGAAGTATATATTAAAGAAAAGTAAAATGGTGACTATGACTACAGATTAGTTATGCCCAAGGCTAACCACGCCAGCCACACAATCAAACCAGAAGTCATCCTGATTCCCCCGGAAAGCTGTCTCTCATCACAAACGTAGCACCGCTCATAATCTACAGACCCGCAACAGTATGAGTCAGTGAAACTAAACCAATCGGCTCAGCATAAGCAGCTCCACCTGCCTTAGCTCGAGCAGCAATACAGAACGGCCAGGCACATAAAAGTCCAAACCAGTCCCTGCCCCTGCTTGGCAAGCTGCGTGCGAACTACAGGGTGAACTTCCGCCACTTGCTTTGAAGTCTTCCGGCTCACAAACGGATCTTTTGTATGTACCATAAACTTCTAATTTTTTTTAAAAATGTGTTCAGATTTTATTGTTGACCGCCCCAACACTGTACTTGAGGGGGAAATGCTAACTGACTGAGAAGACTGGAAAATAATAAAGGGGCGCAGATCAGAATTTGACCTATCTTTCAATTTCTCTCTAACAGTCTAACCCCATGTTTGGCTCACGATTTGCTTTGGGATTAAGTAGCTTGACCCATATGAAAAGTCTTACAATACCTAAAATGCCTGAACATGGGAGTGGCTTTGAATTTTCTCAAAGACATTTCTTTCTTTCTTGTTCATTTCCTGCATTTAATATTTTTTTTGAAAGTAGAAATACTAAAGAACTTCATGATTATACAACTGTCCTGAATTATTTTAGGAATCATTCTCTTTGCTACTAAAATTTACTCTCACTTAACTTTCACTTTATTTTGAGAAAAAGTGTTTCCTTCCAACAAAATTGCAAAGTAAAAAGATCTTTACTAACAGAAAACCTCTGTTAACAAAAGATATCTCTTATTCCCTAAAAACAGCTACAACTTGAATATTATCACTTTTCATCTGAAATAAAATTATTTCCTCACGACAATCTTCATTCAGAAAAAAAGATAAGTGTAGCCATGTGATCTCCAGCAAAGAAAGGAAAGCCTCAGTTTCTTCATCTGTACAATGGGAATAGAACAAAGCATGAAACACTTGTAGGAGTCTTGCAGGAAGACACCACTTTTTCACCAACAGGAGACTTTCCTGGAGCGGGAAGCCTGTACACCTCTGCGGAGTAGATGTTATCTCTCAGAAGTCTGGGATTGGCAACCAAACATAACTGTCATATCATGGAGGGTGGCTCAAAATAAAGTGGAGTAGACTTGCAAATTTAAGAATAGCATCTTGTGACAGGTGTACAGAGCAACCAGGAAGCCAGTCGGGAGAGATAAAAGAATGAGATAGATACACAAAGAAGTCAGAGGGCGCCAAGAGGGTCCCAGAGTCACTGCCAGGGCGCCTGGGGCTCTGCCACCTCCTACCTCTGGTTCTTAGCAGGTCCGACTGCATCTCAACGTTAAACTTCATTAAGACATTACTACAATTCATGTTAAAAAGAATGAAACTACCACTCCCACCCCTTATCTTTTTATTTCCTTTCTTTTTCTTTTTGCTGGAGGTATCGCAAGTTTTTTCTCTTCCCCGTAGCCAGCAGTGTCTTCACTAACACAGAAGAGGAAACGCGCCAAGGACGTCTTTCTTCACCCCCACTGGCCCTTCGGAGTGAGTTGTCCGTACCCGCCGGAGCTCACGGCCGCCCTTCCAACACGGGGATTCCAGCTAAAGTGCAACAAACTCCTTACACTCCTGTGGTCATCAATACACCTAAAGGTGACATCGAACCAACCCTGATGCCAGGCAACAGCCTTTGAGCAGCCGCCAGCTCTGGGCCTCATCATCTCCTCCAGAGGAATCAGAGTCAGCTCCAAACACAGATGCTTTCTCCTCCTCCCGGCAGCCGTGGGCAGAATAACTGAAAGCGTTTCTCATCATCCAGCCTGGGGGGTCAGCGAGGCACCGCTGAGCCACACTGCCCAGAGCGGGGGGTTCGCCCAGCTCCAGCCCTCACTGGGTTTCATGGGACTGGTCGGCGTTTCTTCGCTCAGCTCCGGAGAGGCCTCGAGGTGAGACTCTCCCGATCGTCCAGGCCTGGGAAGGGGTCAGGCCCGGGCCAGCCGGCCAGCTCACGGTGCAGAGAGCGTGGGGAGTGGGGCTGGAGGAGGGGAGGGACGGTAGTGAGGGTCCCTGCCCCTGGCGGTGGGAGCGTGGGGCCTTGGAGACCCTTCAGACAGCTTCGGAAATGGTTTCCGGGAATGTGGAGGAGGCCGTCGTGTAGCTGGCTGATGAATCATTCACCACCGCACAGATGTTAGCACAAAGAATTCTCTCCATTCTCCGTACTCCTGGTGTTCTGCTGGATGTGTCCAAGTGGACTCATTTAACACTGAACTAGCTCTGAGTTTAGAGAGTAGAAATTCATACTCACTGTGCAGCTGAAGGGCTGGAAAAATTTAAGAAGGTTTAATCTTGATTCAAATCAACTGAGTCTGGTGTATTTCTAGCTGGTATTTTTCCACTGGGCCCCGTAACCCAGGGAAAACGGTGCAGTGCAGACTCCCGCCCCAGCCCCCCAAATGCCGGTACCCTGGCACAGGCTGGTTGAGCCCAGAGCGTAAGACTGTAAAACAAGCTGCTTCCGGTCAAGCCAGCGGTCCCCATTTTTCTAGAGACATTTAAGAATTCTTAAGAACGGTGAGGTTCGTTCGGTGGGGGAGGGGTATATCGGGCTCTCCAGGGGGGCAAAACAATAGGAAACGTAGGTAACAGATGGATGGACAGACAGATAAAGAGTGAGTGAGAGGAGGCTAACTAGGTGAACTGGCTAACGCAGTTAGGAAGGGCAGGAAGTCTTGCGACAAGCAACAGCCATCTGCAAGGTGGAGAGCAAGGAAGCTGACAGGGTGGCCGAGGCCAAGCCAAGATCGTTGACCCCGGGAACCCAACGCTGTAGCTCTTGGTCTGAGATGGGAGACCGGAGGACTGGGACGGAGGATGCTGGTGCAAGTTCCAGAGTCAAAAACCAGACGGACAGAGTTCTGATGTCCGCATACGGGAGAAGGAGGATGCCCAGTCCCGGGGAGCCAAAGGTGAATTCACCTTTGCTCTGCCGGTAGGATGGTGCCTGTCCACACTGGGCCAGGGCAGATCTTCTGTAGTCAGGTCACCGGCTCAAATGCCAGTCTCTTCGTGAAACGCTCTCACAGACTTAGCCAGAAGTTATGCTCTGCCAGTTATTTGTGTATCCTTCGATCTGGCCAAGTACATACATAAAATTAACCATCACAAAGGGAAATGAAATCAGAGGGTCTTTGTTTGTTTAATTGTTTATGGCCAGTGTACTGACTGCTGGTTTCAGCTCCCGTGAATGAAGAGCTTCCGAGTTATTACTCCTACCTTTACAACAAGGAAAAAGTAAACAAAATGAAACCTGACGGCCTCTCTTAGACCCATTTTTAAGGTGAGATTGTAAGGCAAACTGCTATCCCAAAATCTGGAGGAGGGAGAGGGTCGAGTGGTGGCAAGGTGAGTCTCTTGAGCAGAAGCCACTGGAAATGTGCCTGGTAGAAATGTGAACAGTGATGTTGACAAACTGCTAGCGGCTGAGCGTGAATGGCACAGGGAAGCCTCAGGATGTCAGGGCTTTGCCTCTAGAAGCCTCCCCCCATCCAAGTAAGACACACCCCCGCCACGGATGGCTCGGACTGGGGAAGAAGCGTAACCTTCATGAAAATCATTTGGAAGCTTCCTCAAAACCAAGACCACGTTATGAATGGTTGCTACAATCAAGTAATTAACATGTCATCACATGTACACCTCAAATATATACACTTTGTTTTTAATTTTTATTTTTACCAAGAACATGTACTGGTACATTGTATACACAATGATTATAATCAACATGGTTATTTTGTACCTGTACATGATGTATCTTGGTTTTCCTCCCTCTTCCCCTTCCCCTCCCTTCCATTCCCCCACTCTTCCCTATTTGCAACAGGTTTATTTACATTTTTCCAATTTTTTTCCCTTTTATCTTACTTTTCTTTTAACCTTCCTTCTTTTTCTTCCTTTTCCCTATCTAGTTCTCCTCTCTTTTGAATACTATCTTTTTTTTACATAATACCTGTTCTACCCCTTTGTCCTTATTTACACTTATGGTTTCTCATATCAGAGAAACAATTCAATGTGTACTGATAAGTGTCTGATTTATTTCACTTAAGAGTATGTTCTCAAAGTACATCCATTTACCTACAAATGTCTCTAGTTTGTCCTTTTTATGGCAAAGTAGTACTCCATTGTGTAGAAAAACCACATCTTCTTTAGACATTCATTAGTTGTTGGGGAAATATATACAGTTTTTATTTGTCAATTCAACCTCAAAAAGCTGGAAAGATGGATGGATGGTGAATAGATGGGCAGATGATAGATAGATAGATAACAGATAGATACATTCATAACTGAGCACATAGACAAAAAAGGAGGGGTGTTCTCAGGATGATGAGTAGCCAAACCCTCACCCCAGCTGGGGGAGGGACATTTTCTCACTTCAGTGTCCCCCACCCCAGTGCCTCACCTAAAGGGAAAAGAAATACAGGCATTCAGGGTCAGGACTTTGAGAATGCAGATTGGAGATGTTGCTACCAGGGAAGGGAGAGGTGTTTGGTACATGTAATGAAGCTTTATCAGTAGGGATACCCTTCTGAAGGTCATAGCCCAAGGACATAGGCCCACTGAATGGTTTAAAGCAGAAGAGTTTAGAACACTGAGCACTCCCCCTCTTCCACGATTATCACCTTGCCAGCAAAATAGATGACCAAGCCAGTATAACAGAGAATTACAGCTGAAAGAGTTCAAAACACACACACTCTCTTTAGAGCACAAACTCAAGAGCAGAGAACAAAACAAGGACAATAGAGGAATTTGAAGCCTCTCGCATCCCAGGGTACAACTAACATTAAACACAAAACACCCAAATCCTAGCCAGATTACGATAAAGCTTCACAATAAAAGCTGATTTGCCTCATTTCCAACTGCCTGATAAAACAGCTCTCAATGCAAAATCTCAAGGCACGCCGGAAGACAAGAGAAACGTGGTCAGCCAGACTCTGATGGGACACAGGTAGGAATTACCAGACAGGGAATTTGACCACCATGTCTAAATGCTAAAAACTCTACTGGACAAAGAAGACAACATGCAAATATCAAAGGAAATGCTAACAATCAAAGACACTGTGATGGAAACCAAGAAACGTGTCATCATAAACTGGACATGTTCGGCAAGGAAAGAATCAACAAGCTAGATGGTAAGTCATGAGCAACATCCCAGGCTGAAATGCAAAGAGAAAAAAATTCTGTCGAAAGCAGAGTTGGAACTGTAGGACAATTATAAAACATGTAATGTACACTTGTAATGTTATTGGTTAATCATCATTTTGACACATATTGTACCCGCCTCATGATTTTGCTCTATAAAACTTCCCCTGAAAAGTGAGCTCGTTGGCAATCTACTCGGGTCCCCTCCTGTCTCTCAGGAGCTCTCTTTCTCTCTCTCAATAAATTTCCTACTCTTAAAAGAATACCGAAAGGAAAAGAGGGAAAGAAAGGAGCAGAAGAAATGTTTGAATTAACAACCGCCAAGAACTTCCAAAAACTAATGATAAACACCAACAGATAGGAAGCTCAGAAAACATCAATTATGATAAATACCAAACAACGCAAGCACACGCACACGCACACACATACACACATACACATACACGCACAGAGTCAAATTATATTCAGCCTGCAGAAAACCAAAGACAAAAGAAAATCACAAGAATCTAAAGTAGAGACAAATAACTTCTCCATACAGAACAAAGATAAAAGTTATGGCAGAGTCTTCTTCAGAAACCGTGCAAAAGAGGAGGGGACATTGAAATATTTAAAATGTTAGAAGACAAAAACATGAATCTAAAATGCTGTGCCTGGGCTGGGTGTGTATCTCAGTGGTAAATCACGCACGTTAGCATCTGTGAGGCCCTGGAATCACTGCTAAGCACCGGAAACCATTTTTAATAAAAACAAGTAAATAACTAAAATTCCATGACCAGTAAAATTTTACTTCAAAAGCAAAGAGAAATGGTTTTTTCTCAAGCAAACAGAAACCAAGGAATATCACTTGCAACAAATCTGACCTGCCCAAAATGTTACAGGTTCTTCAGAAAGAAAAACAATATAGGCTGAAAACATGAGTTTGCATGAAGAAATCGAAACAGCAGAAAAGAAATAAAGATGAAAATCTCTTTGTTGTCTTGCTTTTCGTTGATCTGAAAGGTATTTGTAATAGTAACAAGGTACTTGGTGATTGCAGCAAACACGAACGCAAAATGAATGACAATAATGTCACAGGGACAGAAGCAAGGAATTGAGAAGATTCTGTTATAAGGCATCTGTACAATATAGGAAGCAGAATAGTGCTATCTGAGGATGGATTTAGATCAATTAGAAATACATAATTTAAACTTAAGGCAACCACAGAAAACATGAAATTTGTATTACCTATCATTTCCACGAGAACATAAGCCCCATGAAGACAGGAAGCTTGTCTGAATCCCTAATGCCAGACACATTGTAAGCCTTGTGGAATACTTATTGGATGGTTTGTGGGATGGCTGGATGGATGGATGCATGGATGCATGGATAGGTGGATGGATGGATGGATGGATGGATGGATGGATGGATGGATGGATGGATATGTGGGTGGATGAATGCATGGATGGATGGATGGGTAGATGGATGGATGGATGGGTGGGTGGATGGATGGATGGATGGATGAGTGGGTGGATGGATGGATGGGTGGGTGGATGCATGAATAGGTGGATGGATAGGTGGGTGGATGAGTGGGTGAACAGATGATAAGTGATACTGGAAATACAATAAAGCAATCCCTAAACCTTTTTTCCCAGAACACTAACATATGGCGTTAAAACTGTGCCATGGTGCTAAAAGTATTTCTACAGTCCGTAAACGTTTTAAAAAATGCTCAGTGAAGGTTAAACAGAATTCTTTTTTTTCCAGTACAGAGTATTGAGAGCTAAATTATGTCCTCAAACCCTTATTTTCATTCTGATACAGGGTCTCACTAAGTTGCTCTGGTTGGCCTCAAACATGTGATCCTCTTGTGTCAGCCTCCTAAGTAGCTAAGATTACAGGCATGCAGAAGTTAAAAGGATGTAAGTAGACCGGATTGTGTTCATATTTCTCTTCCTAGAATTTAACATAATTGTACTTAGGCACTAAGTAAAATAACCGAATGAATGAAAACAGAGTGATTCACTATCACAATATTCATTCATTCTACAAATACTCATTGATCAGCATTATATTGCAGACATTGACCCAATCTCTAGGGATAAAATGGAACCAAAAATGAGCAGAATCTGTTCTCTGGAGAGGAGAGTATAGTAGAGAAGATGAATACTGCTGTGAGCTGATGTTTTAGTCCCTTAAAATTCCTATGTCCAAATTAATTTCTGATGTGATTATATTAAGAGGTGGAGCCTCCAGGGAGGTGACTATGTGATGAAGGGTCTGCCCTTATTAATTTGTACTCTTATGAAAGAGGCTGGAGTGGAGCCTCTCTGCCCCTTCTCCCACTTGAGGACACATAAGAGGTATCATCTCTGAAACACAGACCCCTCATCGGATACTGAACTTGCTTGTGTCTTGACCTTGGTCTTCCCAGACTCCAGAACCAGGCAATAAATTTCTGTTGTGTATAAATGACCCAGTCAAGGTATTTTGTTATAGCATTCTGAACAGACTAAGACAGACACAACCTAATAATTGGCAAATAAATATGAAATTAAAACTATGATATGCATTACAATGGAGCAGATATAATAAAGCAAAATGCCTAGAGTTTATTGAAAGCTAACAAAGAAGTTCAGAACTAGGACATAAGGGGAAATTAATAAGGCAAAGCAAATGAATGGAAATTGCTGGGGAAAGCGACACAGGACAAGGAAATCCTGAAGCAGAAGAAGCACAGAACACACAAAAGATTGAAATGAGGCAATAATGGCCAGGAACAGGGGGAGACTAGTGGAGCCCAAAAAGGCAAACCAAAGCCAGACCAGACCGGGCATTGAAGGCTAGTGTAAGGATTTACCAACAGCTGAGTAACAATCTAATTTGCATTTTGAAAAGACCAGTTTGGACAGAAGAAACCGATTCTAAGACTGGAAAAGAGTATATACCAGATTATCCTGGAACATCTCCTGGTGTCAGAAAGTAAGAAAGTGTACACACACACACACACACACACACACACACACACTGGTGCAGTTTGTTGAAGGGAACAGAAAGCAACTGACATGCTTGTCTGGGACTAACATTACAATAATTTGAGCAAAAAAATAAAAGATAGTATTAAATTATAAACCCAAGTAGAAAATAAATATTCATGAATCCATACTGATATAAACAAGTGATTGGATAAATAAATAAACAGGGGAAATAGACAAGTCTATTGTGCAGAAGAACTGCAAATAATTTATGCGACTACTTTGTCATCAAGGAGCTAGAGCATAAATCGCCATTTTTGAAGTGTCAGATGCTCACGATGACTTCCTTCCAAAAATGTACAGGATGAGAAAGGAGAAAAGGCAGCTTCCCCGTGGAGATACTACAAACTCCACCTCAGCCAGGTGCTCCGGGTCAGCATCCACACCATAAATCACGCCCACTCTATATACCTCTGATATCTCAAAAGCTCATAGCCCCAGGCTGTTCGTGACAAAACACCTGACAGGTGCCAGTTGAGGACATTCTACAGAATGCCTGCCCAGTACCTCTCAAAATTGCCAAGGTCATCAAAACAAGGAAAGTCAGAGAAACTACCACAGCCCGGAGGAGCCCAAAGTGATACGATGACTAAATGTAGTATATTCTGGAGGCGATCTAGGCACCGAGAAAGGACATCAGGCAAAACTAAGGAAACCTAACAAATATGGTATCAGTATACTGATTTATTAATTGTATTAGAAAAAGTACTATCCCCATCTAAAATGTTAATAATAGTCAGAACTGTGTGCGGGGCATGTTGCAACTCTTTGTTCTATCTTTATCTGTTCCTATAAATCTAAAACTTTTTTAGAATAAAAAGCTTTTTTTTGAGACAACGCTTTACTATATAGCTCTGTCTAGTCTCGAACTCTCTGTGTAGCCCAGGCTGGCCTCAAAATCCCAATCCTCCTGCCTCAGCCTCCCAAGTGATGAGATTACAGGTATGGACTACCACACCCAGTAAAAATGCTTATTTTTAAACATGATTATTTTGGCATTGTTATCAAGATCAGAAGGGGGCAGAGACTAGTTAGGGAAGAAAAGATGGTGGCTTCGCTGCAGGAATGAAGATAAACTTGGCACGAAGAACAAGATGCTGTTATGTAGAAGGATACAGCACAAGAAGAGAGAGTCATGGGACTAAGGGCCTGGGTAACTCCACTATGTCTACAACAATTCTGAAAAAAGAGACAGAAAGAGATGCCGGCCCTCAGATCCCAGTATCCAAAGAGCATTCTCCAGTAAAAAGAACCAAGAATCCTTTGAGAAGTAAGTGATGGTGAATTAGTTTTCTAGAACTTCTGTAACAAAGAACCACAATCAGGGTGGCTTCAAACAATAGACATGTATTCTGTCACGGTCCCGGAGGCTCGAAGTCAAGGTGTTGGGCGGGCCACGCTCTCACTGTAGGCTCCAGGAGGGATCTTTCCAAGAGTCCTCTGGATTCTGGGGGTGACAGAAATCCTTGGCTATGGTTGCTTCCTTCCAACCTCCACATCTACCATCACGCAGCCTCTCCTCTGTGTGCCTCTTCTACCTCTGCATCTTCACAAGCCAGTTTCTCTCTGTGTGTTTCCAAATCTCCCTCATCTTACGAGGACACAAGGCTTTGGATTAGGGACCACTCTAATCCAGCACAGCTTCCTGCTAACTTGATCACATCTGCAAAGGCCTTATTTCCAAACAAGGTCACATTCAGAGGTGCCAGGAATTTTAACTTGAACATTCTGATTTGAGAAACACAAGTCAATCCAAACAGATTGCTTGACTAGGGCTCGGAAGGATGAACCTAGAACATCTTTTAGGAGCAGAGTAATGATGTGCTCAAAAAAAGATGGGAAAGTGTCAAAAGGGCAAAGGAGCCATCAAAAGAGCTGTCAATGGCCAAATCCAGAACATTCTCGGTAACAAAATAAATAATGGCAGTTAACAGATTACATCCACAGACTAAATATCCATGAATCCATAGCAGCCTAAATTAAGAACTGGATAGCAAATAAATGAGGGCAAAGAGACAGATTTTTCTCGCAGTAGAATTCCAATTAATAATTGAAGAAGGAATGACGGAAACAGAAAATCACCACTTGGCAAACACCAAAGCTATGATAGATGCAGGAAAGAATCCCCACTGGTGGACACTGCGATTAGTGAGCCAAATATGACAAGAAACAGGATATTTGAAAGATCTCAAAACATCTCCTCACAAGACACTTACTAATAACAAAGGGAAAAAAAGACTCTAGAGTGGAGGCCTCTCCCTTGCCAAGTGATCAATGTTAGCACCCTCAAAAATGAGACATATACTGACTTAATATAACTCCTGATGTGATAACCCTGAAATAAAAGGGGGGTTACAATTAGGCTTCTGTGGAATTCTTGCTAGAGAGGCATAATTTAAATCTAATCATTAAAAATATCAAACAAACCCAAATATTCTGTACATCAGCTGACCAGCATTCTTGATACTTTTGAAAATGTTCCAGGTCATAAGCAACAAAGACTGGGGAACAGTTCCACGTTACAGTAGACTAGCGCAATGTGGCAACAAAATAAAAGGTGGATTCTGAATTGAATCCTGGAGCAGAAAAAGAACATTAGTGAGAAAATGGGCAGCTTTGAATATGCTCTGCAGATCAGATAATAGTGTTACATCAGTGTTAATTTCCTGGCTTCCCTAATGGTGCTCTGCTTATGTGCTATGCAAAAGCAGGGTGAAATCATTGCTTTGGCAACTTCTGTGTAAATCTAAAATCATTTTAAAGTAAATAGGTAAGAATTAGGAGGAAAAGGTGAACAGACTTTAGAGTCATTTCAGAAATGAAATCAACAGGACCAAGAGATAGATGAACACTGGGAGTGAGGGAAAGAGAAATCATAAAATATTTCTCCCCTGATTTCTCCCTTACATAACAAAATGGAAGTGATAACATTCCCTGAAAGAAAAAGAAGTGGGGAGTGTCATTTTTGTGGCTTCTATCTAGATGCTCCCCCCAACCAAGCATCATGCGCTCATAAGTGGGGCTTTTCAGACCTGGCTGGATATAGTGTGATATAGGATTAAAGGTGTGTGGTACTAAATTAGTCCACTGATGGGAGTTAGCATAGTTCTGGGTGGGGCTGAATGGACTTACTGAAAACAGAACTCCACCCTGGGTGTGGTGGCGCCACCCAAAGGGTTTGTACCTGGATGGGATAAAGGGAAAAGAAGACTTGCTGCTGTTGCTTATTGCCTCCTGCCTGCCCTGCCGTGGACTGTTTCTCCTCTGCAATGCTGCCCTGCCTTGGACCCAACTGACCGTGGGCCCAGATGTCTACAGACTGCGAGCTCAAATAAGCCTTTCCTCCTTGAACAATGAGTGTTGGCTATTTTGTGACAGCAATGAGAAAAGTAAGACGGTCATTTTTGGTGGAAAAAAATACCAGAAGTGAATTTGGGACAATTTGAGATTCAGCTATCTTTGAAAGGTCTAAGCAGAGACAATCAAATAGGCAGTTGACATACGAGTATGAAGTCTGGGAGGCTGGAAAAGGTGGGTGAAAACGTTCAAACTGTGACTATTGAAGCTATGCACACATACAACTTCCTAGAGAAACAGTATAGTGCCAAGAGGTGGGGGACTTTGGGTCGGGAGCAGGCTGGGACCCCACAACCCCTTCAAGAGCACACCCCCAGTGACTTAAGGCCCTCCCAGGCACCCCACCTCCCCAAGGTCCACAGCACCTCCTGATACTACCACTCTGAAGACACAGCCTTTAATAAGGAGCTTTGGGAGCACCACTACATTCAAACCACAGCAGCAAGGAGCCCAGGGCTGCCTCTGGCCAATGGCAGGGAAAAATCCAGTTCTGGGAGTGACCACATACATCTGCAAGCGCATCCTTCCCAGCTGAGCACTGAGGTGTCTCCAACCCGGCACTCCGTCTGTGACAGCCTGCGAGACAGTGGTCCCCGACGGCTGGCCCGTCAGTCCACCGCCTGTCAGGAGCCAGCCACAGAGAAGGAGGTGAGCAGCAGACAAGCGAGCAAAGCCTTACCAATGTTTACAGTCGCTCCCCATCACCAGCACTGCTGCTGGGGTCAGGACGGAAGGAACTGTGAGCAAACAGTGCTACCGTCTGCACTAGGTGTGCTGGTACACGCCTGTTACCATGGCATTTGGGAGGCTGAGACAGGAGGATCACAGCGAGTTCGAGGCCAGCCTGAATTACATAGCAGGACCCTGTCCCCCTAAATCAAGCAAAGAATAGTGCTATTGTCTTGAGCCTCTAGATGTTATGGTAATTTATTAGGCTGAATAAAAACTAAGTCCCCAAGGCTCAGAGAGGTTAAGGCTTCTGTGCTGGATTTTGGCCCCTTGCCCCTCAGATCCGATCTCCACCATTCTCCACCCTGCCTGTTGCCCCGGAAGTGAACTCTGGGGCTACATCAACCACCGCCCTTGCCGTCTGGCTCTGGGCTGGGACGGGCTAATGGGCAACATGCAGCGAAAGTCAGCGGGCAGAAGAGGTTGGGGCGGCTGTCTCCTCAGCTCTCCCCACCGGGACGCAGTGTGGCCCTGACTGCAGGCTTGAATCTGCGGCTACTGCTCCACAAAGTGACGACACCCCACGGCCTCAGGTCTCTCTGGGTTCCAGAGAAACAATCCTCTGACTGTCTCTCCTCAGTTGTGTCCTTTCTACCTGACTCCATTGGATTCCGGCCAGTGTGCACACAGAAACAACCCTTGAGCTAGAAAGCAGTGGAGCTGGAACATTAAGTGGCAAATCTTAAAATTATTTTTTAGAAAAAACAGAAATCACATCTCCCCTGCAGGGAGTATAAGCACAGAAATTGGCGATGTTTCCTTTAGGCTCAGTGAACTTGGGTCCAGAGCTCAGCTCTCCTGCTCACAAACTCTGTGGAAAGTGGTCGAACCTTGCTGGGTCTCCGTTTCCTTTCCACCGAAACAGAGACCATACCAGACACCACATAAAATTGCCACGAGAATTAAATGCAGGAGCTGTGTGAAACACAAGATAAAACGCAGGGGCTGAACAAAAAGCTCCCCGCTGTGGCTTTATTAGTTTATCTCATACTGCTAAACCGACTGGACCCCAAATGGCACTTTATATTGTTGACGACCATCTGTATGCACCCCCGCCCTGCGGAGCTGCTGCAGCGAGGGCCACACACCAGGGTCGTGCGCAACTGTCTGGTCCAAAGGGACCACTCGGCTATGGCCCAGCACCTCGGTGGTGTCCAGAAAGTGCAGCTGGTCACGGATTCTTGGCACATCGAATTTCCTCCTCCTGAGGTCCCACCAGACAGGTTTTTGAACGTGCGAAAGCACAAGAGAAGGAAAGAAGACAATGAGAATCTGCACATGGTGACATTAGCCAGAACATGTTTTGACTTCGGATCTCAGTTCTTAAAAAGGGCAGCGCTGTATGCCACATCTATGGTGGGTCCAGCTACGTTTCATTGAGTCCCTGAGTACTGACAGGAGGCCCACTTAGACCTCAGGAACTGGGTCACCGTCGTTCCTGAAGGACACGGGGGCTGGCTGCAAGGTCTGAATTATTGGCATAAAAACAACTGGCCGACCCAGTTCGAAGTCACTGGAATGTGATAGTGGGAGAGAAACAAGACCAGGAGCCAGAGCTGAGCGGGGCCTGGTGGTCCCCACCCTGCTGCGATTAGAAAGGCCGGAGCAAGACATCACCAGCCTTCATCCTTCCTGCTCCACCTTCACGATTTTTTCATCACTCGCATTGTGCTTTTCTATTATTTATTTAATTTACTATTTTTTAAATTTACTTTATTTAAATCTACTCAATACCTTACTAAAATAAATGTCTGTTGATGGAAAATTGTATATCATGACCACCAACGGAAAGCCAACATCATTCGCTGATAATCAGAAGCATTAAAAGAGAACAGAAGAGAGCATAACCCTCTGATTATTTTATTCCATCTTACTTCATGGCAAAATCAGCTGGTAACGCATCTTCGGTCATCTCGTAATGTGGCCCTGGGTGGCCCATCGGGGTGCCGCAGGCTCCTCCTTACTGCTGACCCTGCCCCTGAGCAAGAATGGCCGTGAATCATGATTTGAGAGACTCAGACACACTAAAAGAAATAATTACCACAATGAATCTCTTCCCAATTCCACCGCAAACCCTCTCTTCTGAACCCCAGGAACAGATGCTTCCCTCGGGAAACGCCAGAAGAGACCAGGCTTCGAGTCCCATCTGAGAGGAGCACGTGAACATCCCCATCTTGTGTGAGCCAAGCGCACCCCAGAGAAAGGACGCCGTCTTTTCTGAGGCAGAGCGTCTTCACACCTGGAACAGTGTTCAGGAGATGCTGCCCTCCAGGGACTATGGAGAAGGGAAGTGGGAGTTGGTAAAGGAACAGACTTGAACATGGAGACCACTCTCAATGCATCCTCCAGTGGCCGGCACCCAACAGGCCAGCACCATCTCAACCCTGTTCCCCCTCCGGTGTCAAGCCCCCGTAAGGCTGGGGCACATCTCGGATGCGCTTCTGATCCCACCACGCTTCCTGGAGTTCTGGCTGAAAGCTGGACAGTCCAGTGGAGCCCAAAGCATTGACCTATGATGGTGACCATCCAGCTGACCGGAAAAGAATGCAACCAATCCAGTCACTGGAGTGACCAACGTGACGTGCTCCATTCACAGGCGCATTCCACGCCTCTCGCGAGCCAGCCACTTTCCTGCAGATTAAGTGGGAAACCAGAACAGGCACATTCCCCACTCCATGGAGATCACAGTGAGGTTAAAGGAGACAGTGATCAAAGCCCGCTGTGGCAGCTGGTCATCCACGCCATGAGGAGAGAAAAGAGGAGCCATTCCGTACCGGAAGCCCAGGAGGACCATCGACATTTGAAGAAAGGCTCAAATAAAATGAGGAAATAAGCCAATTCGTCTGTCCAGGAGGAGAAGCATGCCGAACAGCAGAGTGCAGGATGCAAAGGTCTGCAGCAGCGTCTGACCAGTGGTTTGAGGGACAGCGAGGAGGCAGTGGGGTCCGGGGAGGTGGAAGGGGAGGGAGCGGGGAAGCGAGTGTGGCACCAGGAGTCCGGGACAACAGTGCTGGTCCTGATCCAGAGGGCACGTGAGGGGCTGGACAGAAAGCTGACCTCATCCACCATCTGTGAAGGACTCTCACCAGGCTGCTGGGCAGAGAACGGATGGCAGGGAGATGGGGCAGACGGGTGACGCTGCCACTGTGACATGGCTCAGAGAGGAAACATGGTGCCCTGGTACAGGCTGGAGGAGAGGAGAAGTGAGCAGTCCCATTATTCAGCTGTCATTCACAGGATTGGTGGAAAATGAGAGAAAAGAAGTACTAAAAGTGACTGCCATGTTGCCTACAGGAACAAGGAGAAACTGGCATGGCCATTTGCAGGTGGGAATAACTTGAGTCAGAAGAAATCAAGAATTGAAGACTGAGCACATTAAAATTGAGACACTTAAAAGATACCCAAGTGGAGATGCCTATTAAGCGCTGAGACATGGATAATGGCAATAATTAAACACACCATTTTTTGAAAGCCACATCTCCAAATCTTCCATAGTCCTTCATCTCACCATCACCGCAAGGTCACTCTCAATTTGCCTTCGAGTCAATCCCCCGTCACACCCGCACCTGGAATTCTGGTTAGGGACTCTTCTCTGTTGGTACAGCCTGCACTACTTCTTCCATATTAGCATTTAATACACCTTATTTTGTCTTTTTCTTCTTTGTTCCATTTCTCTCTAAAATTCTAAGCTGTATAAGAACAATAACTTCTGTGCACCCAGAAAAAACAGTACAAGTTAAATCAGTATTTTAGATACTTCTCAACAATATCTTTGTCTTGGCAACAACCTCGCAAGGAGATAACAATCACCTTTCTGTGGACGATAAAACTGAAACTCAGGGAGGTTAGGTAACTTGTCCAAGGTCACCCAGCTGACGGGCAGGAAAGCTGAGCTTTGAACTTGATTCCCTGTTGGTTCCAAAGTCCCTATTCTCCACCCTGTGTCTTTCTGTCTTTCCTGTCTATTCTATGGAGATCCAATTTAAAATTAATCTAAAATTCCTTACAGTGACGTTTACTGCTATGGTCAAAATATTCATGTTTACTCAAATCCATATGCTGAAATCCTAACTCCCAAGATGATGGTATTAGAAGGTTGAGCCTTTAGGAGGTGATTAGGTCAGTGAAGGTGGATGCAATCAGTGCCCTTACGAAAGGAGCCCCACGAAGATCCCACAGCCCACACAGAAAGACGCCACCTGGGAACCAGAAGAACAAGCCCTAGCCAGACACTGAATCTGCTGGGATCTTGAGCTTGGGCTTCTAGCTCCACAATGGCAAGAAATAGATTTCTGCTGTCTATAGCCATCCTCCAACTCAAGTTTATGGTCTCTGTCATAGCAGCACAAGCAGTCAAAGACACTCAGGAAAGACTATTTCATTCCCAGGCCTTTTTCTCTCCCAGGTACCTTTTGAGTGTCTCTTTGGCCCACACTGAATATACTGGGATTGTTTTATCCCAAAGTCATAAATGTGCAGGAAATTAGATGGGCAAGCACTAAGGTAAGAAAACTGGTATTAGGAGGAGGCTGAGAAAAGTACCAGCCGTTCCCACATGGTTCATTTTGGTCTTTTTGTTTTAATCCACATCTTCCTCTTCTCTTCCAGCCCCTTCTTCCAACATGCATCTGTGCATGCACACACACACACACACACACACACACACACACACACACACACAGCATGAAATCCTGCAGGGCACTCAGAGTCTCCGAAATTGAAACTATTACTTCCCATCCAACAGGCAAGCAAGGGTGTGACGGGGAAGTTAGGTGCTGACAAGATCACAACATGATGAATGGGCCAGCTTTCCCTCTGGAACACAAGATCCATTCCCTTCAACCCAGAATTCAAGAGATCAAAGATGGGAGGAGGGGACAACCCAGGTTTTAACTACTAAGCTTCATCTCTTAAACTATAACTTTGGACTTTAGATAAACACACCGGTGTGAGCTTCAGTTCCCTCTGCCTGAAATCAGAACATGAATAGTATTAGCTTCACAGGTGGTGGAAAGTTTGAAGGTCAAATATATAAAGGAAGCAGAACTGTTCACAAAGCAGACGCTCAAGAAATAGCAGCTACTTTTACTTTTAGCTTCTTGGGCCATGGTGGCAAGGTTCCCATGCTATATTTGGAATGGCAAAAGAAAACCTACCTGCTCCCTTGAAAAGCTTGGAATTGCAAAATCCACCTTTCCTGCAGTGTGACAGCATAAACAAGACTGATTAACTTTGCCAAAGATATTTCTAATTTCAACAGAGTTCTGTTGGACAGCTCGCCTTGACAGAGGAGAAGAGCACAACTACTCTGACCTTTTCAAACAAAGTTAATTGCTTGGGTTTTAAGGTTATGCAGCTGAAGTTTTGCCATATATTGATCCAGGGGGGCAAATCTCCCACCTAATTTCTAATTTCCTCTTAAGGAGGAAGTAGGAATTTGCCTTCATACCTCCCATCTTTGCAGAAAGAGCATAAATATTCAAGAACTCTCTTTCCAAATCAACTTGGCCAATTATGCGGCATAATTTCTCAAGTGATGGATATAACCTAACACTTAGTTTTTCATTTATCCAACAAGTCTCACTGAGCACTTTCAGTGGGCCCGGCCCTGTGCCAGGCTCAGTAAATACAAGAGTGGCTCAATCTGGCGGTCTGGTAGGAGAGAGAGCTATGAATCAAACAATTAGACAAATAGATGTAAACTTCTTCCTGCATTCATGCTGGACTTGAGTCCTGGAGGGGCGAACAGGACCACAGGAGTGGCCCCTCCTGTACAGGCAAGAAGTAGGTACTGTGGCTATAGGGAATTTAAAAGTAAGTCAATCCATTTTTATTGTCATCTCCTGATGGATATTCAAAGTGTTTTTGTAATAAGGTTCTCCCCCTCCTAGGAAGAAGACTTTTACCAACCCTGGTCTTAGGTGCACCACGGATGAGACAGTAGAAGAAAGAAATCAAGAGGGATCAAGTCACTCAAGTGAGTCTTCCAGGAAGACGGTGGCTTGAGCGTGGATGGGGAGAAATGGGAAGGAGAGTAGTGGTTCACCAGGCAAAGAGGAGCTGGGTGTCCCAACAGGAAGGCACGAGGGAGTAGTTACTCTGAGCCAGTGGAGACAGGGGCAGGGCCCTGGCAGGTGACAGGCATGGTGGCAGTGAGACAGGTAGGAACAGGAAATGACAGAACATATCCCAGGAAAGGGGCAATAGCTGCAGTGACCACCTTCAGGAGAAGCCAGAATTCCTGATTTTTTTGGGTAAAATATGCCCCATTAAAAAAAAGTATTGACAACCAATTAAAAAAATAGAACGTAACAGAGAATACAACAAAGCACTTTTGTCGGCCCAGTTGAGCTGGTGACTTCTCGGGGAGAAGATATAAGAGGTGTGCGTTGCTGCAAAAGCGAGCAGCAGGGAAGCAGGGGCACACACCGCCCGCCCCGCGCCCCAGGCATGCACACACTCCGTCTCCACCGTCAGCTTCCTTCCTGCGTGAGGATGTTTTGTTAGGCCTGCCCATTCACCTCTCTTCCTGGCCTCTGAAAACTGCTGCAGAGCAGAAATGACCTTTATTGCATTCCCATCTACTCTGATACTGGACACGGCACGGCACAGAAGACATATTTGTGGTAGAACGCATTGCTGAGGGCCCCAGGTCATTGCCTATCATCTTCCAGCATCTCTAGTGCACTCGGGTGGCTTCATGTTTACTCTGAAACAATGCCTGTCCCTTGCTGAGCACCTGCCATCAGCCAGGCACCATGCTGACAACTCCACACACATCCCCTCAATTCAGCTCCCAACCCTCTTAGAGGTCTCAGTTATCCTTTCGCCCACTTTGCAAATGAAGAGATTAAGTAAGTTACAGAAAACCCCACAGCTAGTAGGCAGCAAAGTTAGGGACGGATTTCAGGTCGCACCTGCTGCAAAGTGCAAAATTTAACCATCGCGCACCATAAATATACAACCAGTGAAATAACATCAAGAGATTATTGGCATTAAAGTTACCGTTTTCTGAGAAATCATTAAATGCTCTACTTAGAAACGGCCACCATCTTTGGTCCGGACATACTGCTGTGGGCATAATTTCGTTCACTCGACAGCTATCGTACACTCCACAGACCTGCTTCCTCCTCGTCCCCAAGGATGCAAGGAAGAAAGAAGCTCGGTCTTGTTGTCTGTTACCTTTCCAGAACTAAGGCAAACACAGACAAAGAAAGCACCAAGAGGGACAGGAAAAGGCACCACTGAACCGTCTTATTCTAGTTTCTTCACTTGTATAGCATAGAGGGCGGCTTGGGAAGGTGCCTGCAGTCTAGGATTCTGCCATCATCAGACTGCAAAAACATATGTAATAGATCCCGCTGATGAATAATGAAAAGTATAATAAATGATGTGAATTTTACTTAAGGAAATATGTATGATTTTCATGAGTCCAAGCGCACAGGAAAAGGTCTGTGAGGAAACTGAAATTGCTAGCGGTGTGTACTGTTTGTGTTTTTGTCAGTTTTTGTTGATCTTATTTTTATTCTTTTCCAATCGCATGTATTCTTGGGGGCCCAGTGTGATAATTTCTTGCAAATATACAATTTCTTGCAAATGATCCAGTCGGGTTAAGTAGCACTTTCGTCTCTGTAAACATCAGTCACTTATTTCTGTTGGGAACCTTCCAGCCTCTGTCTCTCCTTCTTTATAAACCACCTTGTGCTTTGAGCAGTGGCAGGAGACCATAGAAGGGGACAGTGTTTGCCTTTCAGTTCTACCCCATTAAATATTTTACTGGACACATATGTTACTGTGCATTTAGAGAGAATAAACCCGAAAGGGGGCCCATCCTGCCTTGGGCATAAATTCAAAGCTCAGCCCTTCCCAGGAGAGCACATCCACCCCAGGCTGAGCCCACCGCATGCGGTGAAGCAACCTCCCTCTCTCCATCACCTGCCAGGGACCACTTTCTCTCTGGCTGAACTGGACCCAAAACATCAAAACTGGAAGGTGGGTGGAAGATAAAGCCCGCCTTCACGGTACATTTGGTGTTAATCGCAAAAGCAACAAGGCTGCTACTATTTACCGAGCACTTTCTCTGAGACAGATACTCAGCTAAGACTTTTATTATACATCAACCCCCTTAATTCTTACAAAACCCTCTGGGGAAGCTTCCACTGTTATCCATGCTGATTCAGACGAAGGAACTGAGGATCGAAGAGATTACGCAATGGGTATGCTGTCACACGGCCTTAATGTCACACACCGGGGACTCAAAGTGAAGCCAACATTCAGCCATTCAGCCACTGACCCGATATTTTATAAATATATCTGGAGGAATGGTGCTTATGAACATTCACTGGGTACCAGGGATGGTCTTCAGTGCTTTACACAAAATCGCTTTGGTAATTTGGTCAACTCTGTCTTTCTACATTACTCTGTTATGTCTGAGTTAAGAAACTAAAGTTTGGGAGTGGTAAAGTGTGCCTGTAATTCCAGCACTCTTGGAGGCTGAGGTAGGAGAATACAAGATCAAGCTGAACAATTCAGCAACTCAGTAGGACCCTGTCTAAAAAAATAGAAAATTTTTAGAAGGCTGGAGATCTACCTTAGTGCAAAGGCCCTAAGTTCAGTCCCTAGTATGAGGGAGGAAGAGAAAGGAGGGAGGAAAGAGGAGGGAGGGAGGGAAGAAAGAGAGAGAGGAAGAGAGAGAGAGAGGGAGAGAGAGAGAGAGAGGAAGAAAGAGAGAGAGGGAGAGAGAGAGAGAGAGAAAGAGAGAGAGAGAGAGAGAAAGAAAGAAAGAAAGAAAAAAGAAAGAAAGAAAGAAAGAAAAGAAAGAGAGAGAGAAAGAAAGAAAGAAAGAAAGAAAGAAAGAAAGAAAGAAAGAAAGAAAGAAAGACAGACAAAATTTGGAGGTCAAATCAATGACCCAAATGGCACATCAAAGATTATGCACAAACTACAAAATAATAACTTTAAGTTAGCTTGTGAAATTAATGATATCAACCCAAAGTAATTTGCTGCTTGGTTTTGCTTTAAATGAGTCACCAGATGACTCTAGTGTACCTGTTTCTCATTTTCTTCTCAGTCATTCAAACCGCCACAGTGATCTGTTTCTCTCCCCTCTTCTTGTTACCATGCATCAGGTTGAGTCAGGTGAATGTTGGAACATTTGTACAACAGAGAAATGCTCTTGCTTTTCACAATGGTGAGGAAAGAAATTCAAAACTTTCCTGAGCATCTGCCATCCTGACTATAAGAGTGAAATGTCAGTAGAAACACAAATCATTAGGAGATCTACAAATACAAAAGCAGGTTCTACAACAGTGTCACATACATCCAGTGTCAGAAGCTGAGCTGGCAGATAGAGCCAATGTGCTAAACAACCCCCAGTTTCTTTGTTCCCTCAATTAATCCCAGAAAATTCCTTCATCTGGAAATTAGAAATTCTTACATATTAGCAAGTCATAATACTTTTAACTTGAAAAGGACCCTGGAGGCCATCCAGTCTAACCCAGGCCCAGAGGGTCAATGCCTTTCCCATCAAGCAATGGACTCCACACACGACAACAGGGAGAAGCTTCTAAATGGACTCCGCCCCGGAAGGAGTCTGACAGGGCAACCCTGCTATCAAGCTCAGCCTTCTGTACCTGCTCTAGCTGCTGCAAATCTCCACATACTGCTCCATGATGGGAGCCAAAAGGATTTTGCCAGGTTGTTCAGAAGACAAATCAGCTGCAGGACAGGAGACTCTGGTGGGGATGGAGAGAGTGGAAGGCTTGGGCGTCACTTGAGGTCACATAATTGATTATCTCATTTTAAAAACTCAGTGTCTA
>PVJO010018450.1:11651-36761 GCA_004026905.1 Hystrix cristata | reverse complement strand
GGGGAAGAGGGGGAAGAGGAGGGAAAACCAAGATGTATCATGTACAGGTACAAAATAACCATGTTGATTATGATCATTATGTATACAATGTACCAATACATGTTCTTGGTAAAAATAAAAAAAAATAAAGTTCATCCTTTAAAACAGAAAAAAAGATTAATTTAAACCTCAAGGTGGCCCTTTTTATATTGTTATTCTTTGTCTCCACTAGTCCTCTCCCTTCTGCTTTTCTAAAAGAATATTTCTCTCAATTTGTGACTACTGAAAAAATATTTTTAAAAAGCTCTTTCAAAACGAATTACCTAGAACCTCAATGCATACCCTCATAAAAAGGATCTGCCCGGACTGAAGAAGACCTGTCTGTGTGAGCTGCCCTCCACGGCACCTCTGGAACTCGAGGGGTACCATGGTACAGAGTTTGAAAACTACTGCTCTAGAACTTTCTCCTTCCTTCCTTCCAGCATGCCAAACATGTGCTAAAAGAACTTGAAAAAAGCTCAACTCGGGACAAATTAAGGTTCCTTATTTCATTCTGCTTTCCAGAGTTAGTGTTTCATAGACCTGTGTGATCCTGCCACTGGAATGTAAGCAGTTCTGAGAAGGGCACTACGATGGCCTCGTCTGCTCTGCACCGAGGTCCTGCTGTAACACTCTCCGTACAGCATAAATCTAAGACAGCTCCTGGATTTAACCTTGCTAGGCCACCCGAAAGATAACACTTACTTACTGAGCTTTTGCTTATCAGTGGCTTGATAGAAACGCAATTGGATTTTTGAAAGGTTAATGAATAGCAGGACTCTACAGAACACGCTCCGAGCTTGAGGCTGACAAGCACACCGCGGCACGGCATTTAGATCTCAGGGGGAGGACAACCCCAGGCTGAAGGAGTGCAGCGTCCGGCCCACACAAACCTCCACGAGCCTCTGCAGGGTCCAGCTGCCATCGGCCAGGAGGCCAGGCCACAAAACCAAGGTGCTTCCAGATATCCTGCCACCTCAGCCTGGGTATACCCAGATGATGCCAGGACCCAAACGGAAAGGAAATATTAAAGGTACAGCTTTTGCCATGGGTGTGCGGACCTTAAGAGTGGACACGAAGGACTTCTCTTGAACTTGCCCACCTCGCTCGCTCACTCTCCCGCCACACACGTTCACCCACACCCCGCCTCAGCACATAACCGGCACTCCCTCGCAGCAACGGCAACTTACTCTCAGGGGAGCCTTGGCTTTCTAGTCTTAGTTTATTCAGGCGTTCTTCTTCCTAGAATGTGGACAAATTTTCCAAGAGCACAAGTTAGAATCCCCATTTCTGCAGAAGCCCATATGCTGGATCAGCGGCTCCCTGGAAGCCACCGCTTCCAAATGTGTCCAGCGCTCCACAGTGGAGAACACCCAGCTTGTGGTGCTCAAGAAACTCGCTCTTCTTGCTGGATGCGCATCCAGTTCACAGGAGAAAACCACTCGGCTGGCTTCCAAACTGCCAAGGAGGCAATCTTGTGATCTGAGAGCTGGCAAATCCACAAGGCTTGTCACAGCCACAGAAACGAGAGAAGTTTAAGGCAGGAAGCAGGCTGCTGTTTTTTTTTTTTTTAGGACTTCTGGATTTTTTGTGTGTACTTCCAAAATGTAAGATTGTACCTCCAACATAAGTATGAACTCATCTAGCTTAATATAGATACAGATGGGCACATATAGAAATATTTACAACTTAGAAGATAATTTAATTATGAAAACTTCTAGTTTCTATCATTTCTGAGATACTAAGTGTCATGGCTATAGCCACAGAATCACTTATGTAACCAGTCAAATACAAAACATTTGCTAACTAGAGTGGAAAAAAAAATATTTATAAGTATACCTAACACTTTTCAATTAAAAAAAAAAAAGCTCCTTGAAGAAATGGCTATCCTCAGGCTAGAGCAAGGAATACATGAGATGTGCCCAGGGCAGCTTATATACAGTAGAGTCAGAAAGGAATAGCTTTAAAAAATAAAAAAGAAAGCCCTATAGTAATGGAGCTTTTTCCAAAAAAGACCAAGAGGCAAGTGAAAGCCTCCCAGTGGCCAAAATTAGAACAGTTTGACCAAGAAAGATTATAATTCAGAGTACAAACTAAATATTCACAATAGAAATAAACAAAGGGACAAATATATGGGAGCAGACGAATCTCCCAGGCACAAAAACTCCAAATAAATTACATAGCTACTCCACAGCGAAGGACAGAAGCCCAACTTCCTGCTCCTTGAGTGTGAGCTATGCAGAGTGACTCCCTCCAAAGAGAACAGTAAGAAAAGGGGTGAGCGATGGGGAGAGAAGCTTAAACATTACCTCTGCCAGGTGACCCAACCCCAACGTAAACAGTGCCGTGTTATGTAGACAGTACGCACCTTGACGGGATGTGGTAAGAATGGCATTTTACCTCTGTGATCTTCCTCCCTGATACCCATCACCTTAAGTCTAATCATAAGAAAACAATCAGGCAAATCCCAACTGAGACAAAATACATATCTGTGCTTCTCTAAAATTAGTCGCTGGGTCTCTAAATGAATTTGTAGCTTTGTCCCTATTCTTTCCCCATGTTAGAGGAGTCTAAAGTGGCCCAAGTAACTTGGTGCCCCCAAGATTTCTGTCTCAGGGGCTGTGTCCCAGGGTCCTTACTAACCTTGGCTCTGAGCTCCATTTCTGCATCAGATTCATCCAGCCAGCGATCAAAGTCAGGAGCCAAAAACAGCGGGCGCTTCTCTTGCTTGGTAAGTCGTTCCCACCAGTGACTCACCTTCTTCTGCACTGTAATGTTTACCTGCCTCTGGGTCAGTTTGTACACCGGCTAGGAGAGAAAGTGATAGTGTAAAGTGGCCTCCGGCATTCCACAGCACACCCACTCCCTTCCCGTCCCGGCCCTGCAAGCCTGATGCAAACACAGAATCTGGACCAAGGGCCGGCAGAGAGAAGTGGTAAAATCAGCAGGGCCTTTCTCCAACTTGTCCCAGCTCTTTATTTCTCTCCAAGGCCCCCCAAGGATCCTCTGCCCCTCAGGCCAGTGCTGACCGTCAGTACTCTCAGAATGAGGAGCCCTGCTCAGAGAAGTCAATAAACTCAAGGCCTGGGCGCTGAGAAACTGAAATGAACCATCTGTGGGTTTCTTTCCCTTCGTGTTGAAGGAGCTCCCTTAGGTTCTAAGAGAACAGAAACTTCAATTACATTTCCATCACTCTTTCTAAAGCCAGTGGCCTTCGCCATTTCCGATTCCTACTCTTCTCTCTAGCCTTGTTGCAAAACCACATAAATGCAGCCCTGGTGTAGGCTCCAGGGACCAGGAACGCTGCTCTCAGCAGGCACCACACTCCTCGGTCACCACTGAGATCAGAGAACACCAGAACTGCAGGGGATCACTTCAGTCCTTTACTTAACGCAGAAAAAAACCGGAACTCAAAGAAGTGGTGTGCTCAGGCTCACACCACTCACAGCCCCTGCCTAGATTCAACTCAGGTTCTCCGACGTTCCCATTCCTCTGCACCTTGCAGCTAAAACCGGGGCTCCACTCCAAATAAAGAAACACATTACTCCCCTTTGGCTTTCGTCTTCTCCCCCAAGACCTCAGCTCCTCAATGCACTAACTACTAGTATTTGTTTCCTAAAATGGAAAAGAAAAGTGAGAAAGCACAGGACATACCTCTGGCTTCACGAGGTCTAAGAACTCCAAGTGAAATTCATAGACGTTGTCTCCTTTGGCGCCATGTCCCTGAGCTATAAAGAAAGAAATGTGGGTCACCATGAACTTGAGCAAGCAAGGCCACCCAAAAGTCAGCTTGGCACAATTCTTTCAAAAGGGTACAAGTATTAGTGGTTCCTGTCAAAACGTGTGGAAGCCTGGGTGAGAGCTAGATAAGCCAAACCCTGGACCAGGAGTTTACCTCCATATATCCTCTGACGCTAAGTTTCAGACTATTTCATCTCCCAGCGCAGCCCTGGATGATGCCCAGTACAATTAATAGCCAAGAAAAACCCTTTTTAGCAAAGCCAAAGGTACCACATAGATACAAGTTTAATTTTCACATTTACTGGTTCTAAATCCAAACTAGAGAAAAACCAGGCAGGTGCACCATCTTGACTGTGGAAAGGGAAGATGGAGGATACAGAGGAATAATGGATCACCTCCAAGGTAGCTCTCAATCAAACACCTCCCAACCAGGGGACAGAATGAAAGCAGAAGCTGACTTCTCCTCTGGCACATCCCACAGGAAAAAGGAAAGAGAGATACAGTCTCAGCTCACAGGAAGAACTGGGAGGAGAGCCGCTGGCCTGGCCATCCCCCCATCCCCATGCCTCAACAAGGCTCCATTCCCAAATCAACCAGGTGCATCCAAGGTGCTGGTGACTGCCACCGGCAGCTGCTACTAGATGTCCCTTCCCCCAGCCCTCTGCTTCGGGTACCATTTGGCTCCCCCCAGATTCTCTTCCCTCACCTGATCCTATGTAGTAAATCCTGCCTGACACGTGGTATGAGTGGCTACTATTCTAAGATCATAAACTCCTTACAGCGGGATAGTCCGTAAGCTCTAGGTAGCAAAATACACCTTGATCACTTAAACTTCCTTTAAAATGCTGCTACTACTCTCATCTTGAAAAGCAGGCACAAACGCCAGACCGCACTTCCACGGCAGCCATTTAGGACAGCAGTATCCCAGGTCAAGAAGACGCCTCGCTCTCCAGTGAGCCCAGGAACGGGGAGCGGGAGCGCAGAGCGCAGCCAGCCGGAGCTACCCAGCCGGCCGCGGAGCTGAGCAGAGACGCGTGGCAGCGTACGATCAGAGCCCAGCAGCGATGGAAAGTCTCCGGTAACAGCGCTGCTCTGATTGGTCTCAGGGGCTATTAGGGAGCCACAGTCCTACGAAGACCATTTCTGCTTTCTGTTTTCATTACAATCTTTGTAAAAGCAGCGTGTCCTGAACTCTCTAGTCCTGCCATGCTAGCTCAGTGGTCGCAGCTGCAGCAGAGACAAGTATCACCTGAAGAGATCATACTTAACTCTTCACGTTTCTCAGTCTGGCTTCACGAACCCCTGAAAGTCCCATGAGCATATTCTCAGGTGACCACGGGTCTGAGAGACAGACTATAACCCGACACTCATTTTCTACGGTCAGAAAGGCACTAACCTGGCCAAGGTAGTGGCAGAATTCAAGGTGAAAGACAGAGTTCTAGCCCAGGAGTCCACCACCCAGCACCTATAGTCTTTCCAAGGGGAAAGCAGGGCTTTAAAAAAATTATTTAACTCTTCTAATCACGTATTTCAAAATAATTAAGTTTATCCCAAGAGTCTCAAAGGAGTGAACATCAATTAAAAAGTACATTAGATAAAAATAAAGAGAAACCCCCACCACACCTTCTTCACTGTGGAAAGCGGGCAGCATGTGCCTGGTGACTGACCTTTGAAATGCAGCACGTTTTCAGCGATGCTGATGGCAGGGTTCTGTGAAGAGACAGGGACACAAGGCACTTTAATGAGGAGGAAAAAAAATTAAACTGGGAGCTGCTTCTCCCCATCTTCCCCTTGGGGACTCACCCTCCTAGCCTATGCCTCCCCCAGAAAATACATGTGGCAGTTTATTCACATCTCTGTGGCAGGTCTTGCCATGTCTGTGTGTACCTATCTGAGACTGCAGGCCCTGGGTACTGCATCAGTCCATGCTGAAAATGCAAATCGTGCCAATGCTGGTGAGGTATTACAGGGAAATAAATACACAGATCTCTACGACACATTCAGTGAGATGCACAACAGAAAAACCTAGTGGAACAGGTGAGTCATTTCCTGCGAGAAGATTTTATCCAACAGTGATTAAGAAACATACACTCAAGACCAAAAGACTGTGATGGCAGTAAGTGCTATGTGAGTCGAGAAGAGAGAGTGCACAGTAGGAACAGAACAGCTGGGAAAGCTAACACAGGTGAGACCTGGATTGCAACATGAAGGAGACATGAATTCCAACAGGCTGAGGCCTACCTCTAGTTCAACAGAAACCAACGTGCTGCGCCCATGGTTCTCACTTAGCCTCAGGCACCAAGACTAGAAGACATCAAATTCCTCCATGTTGTTTATTTATTCCCAGAAGTTGCTACTATCTTTTTAGCAGCATAATTTTTTTTAAGTCAAACTACTCAATGCTTTTTTTCAGCGGATGAGAAACAACCCTCCTCCTACCTCCAGTTCAAGACGCAGGAGGCAGCATCTTCCCAGCGTCAGAACTGGTGCACTGTCTTTCTCCTGGAGACCCAGGGCCCAGTGCTCCGTCACTCGTCAAAGAAACCACCAAGAGAAGCCTGAGAGGGGCCTGGGGATTTGGCTCAGTGGTTAGCATGCTTGCCTCACAAGCACAAGGCCCTGAGTTTGATCCCCAACACTAAAAAAAAAAAAAAAAAAAGAGAGAGAAGCCTGAGAGGGGGCATATGCTGCTGCTGTAGGCATGGCCGTGAGGTTCCCAGAGGCAGGAAGAGGAGCTACGGGACAGCACCCAACAGGGATCCATCTCCAGGAAGATGGTTCCTGAGTGAGAGCAGCTTAGCGTGAAGGCTACAGTTCTGAGACGTCTTACAGGTAAGTTTCCTACCTGGGTCACTTCTTGTGTTCCTCATACCCTAATTCACCAGGAAGAAAAGCAAGAAGTTTGATGGCCTGGTTTCCTCTCCTCAGGAAGACAGCTCCGTCCCACAAGGCTGAAGCGGCCGGCCACAGCGCCAGTCCACGAGTCCACCAAGCATTTCGGTGAGCCAGAGACTTCAGATGGGAACTCAGCAATAATGGGACGGCTCCTGCCCAGCAGGGCGCTGGCTGTGGAGGGATGTCTTTCAGTCAGCAGAGTGTATGTCAGCCGTGGTGGTGGGGCACACGGCTGTAATCCCAGCACTCCAGGAGGCTGAGGTAGAAGGATTGCCAAGTTCAAGTCCTGCCTAGGCAACTTAACAAGACCCTGTCTCAAAAGCTTATTCCAGAAACAAGTCAAAACTAAGAAAAGACACTAAGGGGCTGGGGATTTAGCTCAGTGATTAGAGTGCTTGCCTTGTAAGCACAAGGGCCTGAGTTCAATCCCCGGCACCACCAAAAAAAAAAAAAGAAAAAAAAGAAAAGACACCAAGCAATTAAATGTTTTAATATCTAAATTTCTGAGACTGGCCTATATTTTCCCTTTCTTACGTTTGCCACACAAGATGAATTCGTGTTCCCTCTCCTTCTTCTCAGGAAACGTGCCAGCCGGCCTTCAGAGGAGCCCCAGCGACCCTCGCCCGCAGAGCTGTGCCTCCTTTGGGTCCCTGCCCACAGTGCCAGCAAGCCGGTCTGGGTAAGCAGCAGAACACCAAGGAAGCACCACAGGTGGGCCCTTCAGTGGCCCCAAAGGCCCACATGCCAAAGCTGGGTCCTGGCCCAGGGTGCACTGGGAGGGAGTGGAAGCTCTAAGAGGTGGAACCTGGTGGGGTCAGGTCAGCAGGGAGGGGCCTTGAGGAGACGCTGGTCCCCAGCACCCTCCCCTCCCTCTCCACACCCCAGCGTGAGGTAAACAGAGGGCTTGCATTGTACACTCCCATGTGACACCAGTGGCCTCACACAGGCCCAAAAGCAAAGGGACCAAACGACCATGGACTGAAAACTGCACAACAGTGAGCCAAAACAAACCTTTTCTCTTCATGAGCCCATTCCTTCAGGCACTCTGTTACAGTAACACAAAGCTGACTAACAGGAAGCGACAGAGTGGCTTCTAAGCGCAGATGACAGGGCACGGCAGCTGGCATGCAGGCCTCTCAGAGGCACATGCTCTGGGGGAAGGCAACCCCTCCACCACGGGAATACTCAAGGAGTTCAGTGCAGAGTCTGACCTGAACAACCCACATGCAGGACCCTGAAGTGCTAACAAAGACAGGCATTCTTGATGTGGACATTCTGGGCCATCTGACAACCTCAGCCACAGCTAACACCTGCCTGCAACCTTGGGGAACCAGAGCTGAACAACCCATAGAGCTCCTGCTGAAGTCTTGACTCAATAATAATATGATGATTCTTGCTTTAAAACAATACAAAAGGGGTGACTCATTATGGAGCAATATTTGCTTCTTTAAAGTTTGACAGGGTTCCTCAGTCAAGTAAACTGAAACTCAAATTTTCCTATGGAAAGATTTTGAGCTACAGATTAAATCTGACGTCTACTGGGATATTAGGTTTTCTATCTCTTTGATTAAAAATTACCTTTATTTTCTAAAAATTTACCATTTGATCTTGATGAAATGAAATCTGTCTATTTACAAACTTATTTAATATTAATAGTCTTTTAACTTTTTTCTTGAGGTCGATCTCACTGTTGCCCAGGTTAGCCTTGAACTCCTGGGCTCAAGCAATTCTCCTGCCTCAGTCTCCCAAATGGTGAGACTGCAGTCTAATGCCACTGTCCCCAGCTAGTCTCTTAACTTTTCAATGTCTGTAACTTCTATGACTATGTCTTCTGTTTAATTACAGGTATGTGTTGTGCCTTAATTTTATCAAGAGATCTATCAGGTTGTCTTTCAAAAACTAAGTTTTATTCTCTCTACTTCTACTTTCTATTTCTGTTCTTATCTTCATTATTTACCCCTTCAAGTTCTTTGGGAGAATTTGGTTTTTTCTCTCTGAATTTCATGAACTAGAGATTCAGAGGTCATTAATCTTTAGACTTTATTCTTTTGTAGTATAAGCACCGAAAAGTATAATTTTCCTGCCAATAATACTGAGTTCCATTATTATTTTTTCTTTGAAACATGAGTTGAAAAGTGTTAATTTCCAAACACATGGAATTTTCTAGCTATCATTATGTAAATACAGTGGTACCTTGGTTCACAAACACTTTTGTTTCCAAACAGTTTGGTTCAAACAGAAGTGTTCAGCCAAATTTTGTCTTTGTTTGCGAACTCTGCATCAGGTGACAGGACCATCTTTCCCTCTAAACACAGCTATCTTTTCCAAAATCGTAGAACAAATTAAGTTCATGAACAGAAGTACCACTGTAATTACCTCAATTGCATTTTGATCAGAGAACATTCTATGTGATTTAAGTTCTTTCCAAGTCAGGGAGACTTATGCTAGGAAGCAGTATTTAGCCAACTTTAGCAAATGTTCTGTATAAACCTAAAAAGAATATGTGAGTAGTTTGTTGTAGCACTAGATATGTGTATGCTGGATTTACTGTTAATTAGTATACATAATCTATATCCTTACTGAATTTTATCTTATTCTGTTTATTCCTGAGAAATCACACTATTTTACATTTGCCCACTTCTCCTAGTACATTTGTTAATTTACATATTATGAAGGCTTTTTTACTAGGTGCATATAGCTTTAATAAGGTTATATCTTCCTGGTACACAGAAACCTTTATCATTATGAACTGACCTTTTAGTTTCTAAAAATGCATTTTGCCTAAAAGTCTGTTTTACCTGATACAACCATAGCTACACCAGCGTCTCCATTTGCTTCTACCAGGCACCAAGGGGCCCCACCAGTTAAAAGAAATTCACGGTTTCAGGGTTTTGGATTTCCTGAGTTGTGTGAATTGGAGCTGCACAGCCTTTTATGAACCCACCGATCATCTTAACTTCTCAAGGGCTTTTTCTTCTACTGTATCAGCAGCTGGGAGTAGAAGACAGAATGGGTTTACTTCTAGCTAATCCTAACCCTAACCGTGTAGTCTCCTGAAGTACAATTTATAGGGAAGACCATTTTCAACTTCAGCAGGTCCTAGGCTTTGATCTTACTTCTGATCCCCTGTACCTTACTGCACTGCCAGAACCAAAATTCAAGTTCACTTCATCAAGCAAATGTTCTGAAGGCAAAAGCAGTTTCAAGGTTTATCTGAGTTCCCACTTTCATTTCTATCTGTTGACTTTTCAACGTTTTTATTGAACACTCTTAGTTGTTAACAGAAAGGCCGATATTTTTCTAGAAAGAGGATCGTTGCTTATAAAAAGAGAAGCAGGTATGGAAAAGGGAGAGCGATGGCTCTGAAGTCCATCTGTACTAGGTTCACAGTCCAGTTACATCACTTTTTACTTCTATCAATTACTTTCAGATCTATAGCCGTTATCATTTTGAAATAATAAAACCACTAACTTTACAAGACTGTGCTGAGAATTAAATTATAATAACATACAAAGAGTATGGAAACTAGTCATATTCCTGTTACTTTCCTTCCTCTGGCTAAGTGTCTTTCAGAGGTCCCCTGCCTGCTGGACATTATCTTTCCAAGTCCAGGTCAAATGTTAATTCCTTGTCCCTCCTCCTCACCTCCATCATAAAAATTTATAGCTTCCTAACTATTCTGTATTTACATTTATTGTAACACATATTACACTGTAATTATTGTTTATTGGTTTATCTGTTCCCACAGCAGGGACTGTCTCTTCATCTCTATATCCTTAATGTCTTTGTAACTGCTTAGGGGCCTGAGTTAAATCAATTAACTCCCATTTTCATAAGCTCTGACAAAACTACAAGGAGTTCAATGAACTTTCTGCTACCTAATTGTTTAGACCTAGCATTTCTTTTCTCATCCAGGTCATTAGTACTCATCCTTGTCTGGTTAGTTACTGTATGTGCAGAAGAGTTACTGCAGCAGACCTATTTCCAAGGGTAGTGGCACACACCTGTAATCCCAGCACTCTAGGAGGCAGAGGCAGGAGGATCACAACTTCAAACCCAGCCTGGGCAACTTAGTGGCTGGCTTAGCAAGACCCAGTCTCAAAATAAAAAATTTTAAAAGTGCTGGGGATGTAGCTCACAGAAAAGCTCCTCGGGTGGGGCCGGGAATTTAGCTCAGTGGTTAGAGTGATTGCTTTGCAAGCACAAGGGCCTGAGTTTGATCCCCAGCACCAAAAAAACAAAATGAAACAAGAAAGAAAAGGTCTTGGGTTCAACCCCCAGTATAATAAACTAATCAGTAAGCCTCAGGCTGCAGTCTTCAAAAGGGCCTGCGTCCAAGATCAGCCTTCTGCTGGTATGTGGGAATCTGGCTCTCCTCCTTCCCCTAACCAATAAAGTGGTTCTGTGTCTAGACTGGGAAAGGTGATTTGTGGCGAATGTCGTCCTCCTTCCGAAGAGTATGGAATTCTGGTACACACTGGGCCAGAGGTTACCTAAGGAATCAGCCCTCCAACAGTTATGTGTACGGAACTTCTAATAGCTTCTCTGCGCAGAAACATTACACATACATTGTTGCTGGGTTTTTGTTTTGGGGATTTGTTTTGTTTCATTTTGTGGGTTTTTTGTTTTGTTTTTTGCTAGAGAAAGAGCACAGATTTTCTTTTTAAATCCACTCTATTAAAATCTGTTACCATTCTTACTCTTTTGTCATGAGTCTGGCAAGTGAAAATCGCTCCAGGCTAACTTCTATATTGTCCTGGCACGACCCTGAATCCTTGGAGAATGTCATGCTTTCTCTGGCACCGATGTGGAATTATCAGCCATTTCTTCAAGAAGCCTGAGTTCCTTTCATGGAGAATGGTAATTTAGAAGTCACTGTCTGGACGTATTGAGGTGTATTCAGTGTTCATCTTCTCATGTTCTAGCCAGGAATTTTAAAAATCATGATGTCATACTGAAATTTCCAATTCAAATTTACTATTATAGAGCTTCTCTTTACCTTCTGTTATTTAATATTTGCATCTCTTCCAGTAAAAACCTTGGTTCCTAACAACATTAATACATTTACTTGTTTCATCCTTAAAAAACAATTTCAAGGGCCTGGGGATTTAGCTCAGTCTCCAGCATCCAAAAAAAAAAAAAAACAAAAAAACGATTCAAGCCAGGTGTGATGGCACACGCCTGTAATCTTAGCACTCTGGCAAGCTGAGACAGGAAGCTCACAAGTTCAGACCCAGCGTGGGTAATTTAGCAAGACCCTGTCTTGTAATTTTAAAAGGCTTGGGAATGTAGCTCATTACAAAGGCCTTGGTTCAATCCCCAGTACTAAAGGGAAAAAAAAAGGCTTCATAACTGGAATATCAGTATCTTTACTAACAAGAATCCTAATTCTAACATCTACTTGCAGATTTTTTTTGGTTTTTTTTTGGGGGGGGGGGTTGGCCTTTAGAATACATTCTGAAGAAATAGTACCATGTTCAAATATTACTTATTTGTCTGATTATTGTCAATTAGATATAGTCACAGCTTTCTGATTTTGTTTATATTTAATTTCAAGATTTGCTTTTTTACTGACTTTTACCTCTGAATATGTGAAATATTCATATTGTTCAAAATTAAAGTTTGTAAAAAGGTATCCTCAGAAGTCCAACTTTTTTTTTTTTGAGACAGAGTCTCCCTAAGCAGTTCAGGCCGACCTTGAACTCAGTATGTAGCCCAGGCTGGCCTTGAACTTGCAGTAATCCTCCTGCCTCAGCCCCCCAAGTGCTGGGATTACAGGCATGCACCACCACAGGAAGCAGAAGTCCTACTTTCAAAACCCATCCTTCTCAACCCCATTCCTATTCCCCAGCTACAGGTAACCATTTCATTAGTCTCAAGTTCATCCAACTTCTGTATCTGTGTGTTCTGCAAAAGATGAACGAATCCATTCACTATTCTTGTAACTCCTTCTTGCTACCTAAAAGGCAGCATACATTCTCCTGCACCTTGTTTCTGTCACCCAGATGAACCCTTAGCAGCACATGCAGAGATTACTCGTTCCCGCAGTAGTTGCACAGTGCTCAAGTGGTACATACACTGTGTATGTACCACTATGTAACCTGTTCTAATTATCCTTTTTGGCTCCAAATTCAGTCTACAGAAAATGCATAGCTCAGGGTCCATATTCTTCAGAAAGAATGCCTTCCTCGGCAGTGACCTCTCCCCTCTGAGCTACAAGAACATGGTCTATCCCCAACTTCTCTGCTTTTCCCCTTCCCTTGACCAAGTGAAATGTATGTAAAAGTAATCTATATGCTGGGGCCTCACACATGCTAGCCACGTGCTCTACCACTGAGCCATGTCCCAGCCCCTTAAATTTACTTTTAACCCCAATTTGATATAGACACCAAGCCCACCACCCCACTGTGGCAGTTACCTAGATGGATAACCTGTGTGTTATCCACCACGCAGGTGATGGACACATATATAACCTCATCTAAACCCAAAGGACACATATGTAACCTCGTCCCACTCAACCCCAGACACCGCCCAACACACCCCACCACAATGCTCTCCTCCCCAGGACCCACAGGACACTGTCTGGGAGTACGCCTCGAGGACTGTTCCTTCCTGGTCTCTCCTGCTGGTTCTTTCTCCTCTGCTCAACTTCTCACTGTCCAAATGCCCCTGCACTCAGTCTGGGGCTGTTTCCCTTCTGTCTGTTTTTAATAGGATCAGTATTCTGTCATGACTGGCATCCTAAGGATCACATCATATTATACATTTATAGAGCCTGTTGAGAAATTTTTGGTTCTATTTATTGATTTCTAATTTGAACTTACTACCAAGTACTTTCCTCCAAAGATTTCGCAGTAGTGGTTCCTTCCTTAAAATGTCTATCCCCACCAGTGTACACACTCTGATTTCTGCTCAAAATCTACCTCCTCCGAGCTTCCCTGAGTGCCTAGTCGGAATTTCCCCTCCCTCAGACTCACCCCCAGGCGTCCAACCAAAGCCCAGATCTCCTTATCAATTCCAACCCCTGCCTGAGAGGCCACCTTTCCCACAGTGTGTTCTCCTCAACTGAAATGAGCAACAAATCCAACTTGCATAACTACAGGATGTTGCTGGTGGCCCCTGGTTAGATAGTACCAATGGCCTGAGTAAGACTAAAACAACTCTTTCAGTAAGTAAAAAATATTCAAGGTAATAAGTAGGCATGTATCATAGTTTAAACAGCAGCAATTTTTGTCTTCACAGCACATAAAATAATGGTGCAGTTCACAACCAATTAAGTCTAAGGTACCACAAATTTCTGTTTTCAGCCTCAACTACTGCTCTCACTCTGTATTTGTACAGCTCCCTGACCAGTTCTCACTTCGATGTGGAAACTGTTTAAAACTAAAATCTCAAACTAAAATGTCCAAAAGGGGACTCTCAATTTTGGCTCCTAGACTTATTCTCTATTCTTAACCATTTCAGTAAACTACCATCATCTACTCTGCTAAAGCCAAAAACTCATTATTGGGTGATTTCCTTTCTTTCCTTCCCCTACACAAACCTGATCAAATTATATGTCTCTCCAAATATATCTCCACTCTGTCCATGGCTCTCTATCTCCACGGTCACCTCTAGGCCAAGCCACCCCATCTCTTATCCACACCACTGCAACAACCTCCTAAAATCATCTTCCAGACTTCCCTTCTGGCCCTTTATAATCTACACAGTAGCCAGAATCATCTTTTTTTAAAACACAGATCCTAAGAAGTCACCCTTCTAGTTAAAACTCTTAGTTTCCCACTGCTCTTACAATGAAATCCAAGCTCCTTACCATAGCAACAAGACTTTACACGACCTACATCTTGCAAACCCCTCCAGCCTCATCTCCTCTTACTCCTCACTCACTAAGCTCCAAACATACTAATGTCCCTTCTCTTCCGGGAACCCATCAAGCCCTGGCCTGTCTTTAAATCTGTGCACTTAATAGAATGTCCTACCCCAGCTTGCTTGCTTGCTTTTTTCATGACCCAGGAAAGAAACCCAGGGCCTTATGCATGCTAAGCGCGCACTCTTCCAGTGAGCTACGCTACACTCCCAGCCCTACCCCGCTTTCTGCGTAATTCATTTTATCCCTCTAGTTGCACTTGGCTCGAGTCTCACTTCCTCAGTGAAGCCCTCTCTGGCCTCTCAACTTAAAACAGCCTGTACCAACTACTCTCTATTTCACCTTTATTTCCTGCATAGCACTTACGTAGTTAATTGTGTGAGTTACTAACTCATCTACTGTCTGTCTCCCTCAGCCTGAAGGAGTATCTTTACATGTACTGCTCACCGCCGAGAATACAGCACCCAGTCTGTGCCTAAGCCATTCATTGCAAGCGTTCAACAGTTATTATTTAGTTTACTCCTTGGTGAGTGTTTTTGTACAGTGGTAATAAACAGTTTAATGAATTTTTATTATCGAATATGCCAAGCAATCAGCCAGACATCAAAAACTATAGTAAACACCACCACATGGACCTCTTATGCATTAGCTTTTGCTTTACTGACCTCAGTTTTTTAAGACATGAAATAGATATGGATGTAATTACATAATTACTCAGTCCCACTCCTCTGGCTCCCTCTACCATACCTCTTTCTTGCAGATGGCCACTATCCCAGAATTCAGTTTATCATTATTCTCCCTGGATAGCTCTATTCACTAACAACATATTGGGTATTCTTAACAATATACAGTATTGTTTTACGTGTTACAGAAATAGTTTCATACTGCCTTTCTTCACTGTACTTTTTATTTGAGATATTTCTGGGCTGGGGATTTAGTTCAGTGGTTAGAGTGCTTGCCTAACAAGTGCAAGGCCCTGAGTTCGATCCCCAGAACTATTTGAGATATTTCTAAACTTTCACTCTATAGAGGTGGTCCTGTATGACTCAGTGTGCCAGTATAAATATGCCACAGTTTACTCATTCTCCTGTTGATAAAAATGAAAGGCTGTCTTCGATTCTGTGTTGTAATGAACACACACAACATCCCTGCGTGTATGTGTAAGAAGTTCTCAAAGGAGTGAAACTTCCAAGTCATAAATATGTACATCTTCAACTTGACTAGAAAGTGCCCCACTGTTCTCCTAAACAGTTGTTCCAATTAATACTCCCAACAACTACACCAAAAAGCCTCACGCCAAACATCCTTAACAAGAGTTGGTAATGTCAACTTTTTCATTTTTCCCAATCTAATGTGAGAAACAGTATCCTATCATTTTGATTTATATCTCCTGATTCTAACTGAGATTAAGCATCTTTTCAGGTTTATTGGTCATTTTTGTTTCCTTTTACTCTGACCTATTTGTTTCTGCCCCTTTTCTTTTCTTCTTTTTTTTGAGACATGGTCTCACTGTATATTCTAGGCTGGCCTTGAACTCACTGCATAGCCCAGGCTACATGATGATCCTCCTGTCTCAGCCTCCAAAGTGTTGGGATTATAGGCGTCCACCACCACGCTCGGCTCTGCCTCTTTTCTACTGGATAATATACTGTTTTAAATTCATCTCTACACGTTTTTAAATAGCAACAATAACCTCAGGTGTGGTGGTACACACCTTTTATCCCAGCACTCTGGGAGGCTGAGGCAGAAAGACTGCAAGTTCAAGCTTAGCCTGGGCAATTTAGCAACTTAGCAAGACTGTTCCTTAAAATAAAGTATAAAAAAGGGCTGGAGAGAGTTCAGCACAAAGGCCCTGGGTTCAATCCCCAGTACCACAAAAAAAGAAAAAAAAAAAATCGATGCTTGTCATTTGTTAGTGATATACCTGCAAATATGCTTTTCAAGTTTGCCTTAGGGTTTGCAGTTATGTTTTAAGACATTCTTCCCTGTGCCAAAATCATAAAGATAGCTTCCTGTATGTCCCCTCAGTAGTTGCGCCTTATGCATTCGGGTCATGAAGCCTCCTGAAATTGTTTTTTGTAAATAGCATAGGGTAGCATCTCATTTCATCTTTCTGCCATTTGGATTACCAGGTGCTCCAATCCAGTTTCCCAGTGTCCATCCTCTCCCCATTAATCTGTAAGGTCATCTTGGTCAGACAATAAATTCTCATCAATGGGTAGGCCTGCCAATAGACTCTATTCTGTCCCATTGTTTTTGGTGTCCATCCCTCTCATCTCAGTTTAGTGTCACAATCCTAATAATCCCCCACACTTAAAAAGTAGAGTATAATTTACAAAGCCCTTTCAAATCCATTATCCAATTCAAACGTCAAAGCGCTCCTGTGAATTAGGTGTTATTATTCACATGTATTTGAACGCAGACCCTGAGGCTCACAAAGTTAAGCAAATTATCCCTGGCCACAAGACAGTAAGACAAAGAGCAAAGACCCCACCTCACGCCTTCAGTTGCTACTCTTCTCACCAGGCTCTGTTAGGTAAGGACAAGAAGGGAACGGTTCCCAACAGAGCTATGAACTTTGTCCACACATGACTCAAACAAACAAAAAACCCTGATCGATGAACAAATGCTCTAACAAGTATGGTTTCTGGGACAAAGCCACGCACTCTGGTCCCAGGGAATATAAACTCTACGTGGAAAGAAACCCTGCCCCAACTGCCTTTTTGGGCACCTCAAGTGCAGACAAGGCCACTGGACAGGTGGCACTGTCCGCCACACCTACACACATCGGCAGTGGCTTCCCGCCAGCTGCTGGCTCTGCAGCTCCAAGACAAAAGAGGCACACGACCACTGGACAGAAAGGACGGGGGCAGAGCTGATGCCCCCAAACTGCTACTCAAATTGTAAAACTATATGAACAAAAATTAAACACTAATTAAAACAGAACACACACATAAGCTGTAAGAAAGCAGGGGCATTAGCGAGCTGCCCACGGACGGAGCACCTAGTTCAATGAAGGACAAGAGCGGGTACTCCACAAACGGTTTTTAGTGAACAGATAAATGAACCAGTTCGCCCTGAGCCAGAACCACGAGTTTCAACAGGCCCGGCATGGAGCAATCAGTTGTTAATTTCAAGCAAGAGCAGCCCCTGGCATTGAGGAACAGGCTTGGTGCTTGTAGCTGGCCCATTTTGTTCTCCTGTCACACATAAACTATCTACCAACTATCTTGCAGAACAACAATGTCCAATAATGACTCTGAAAGCTTGATCAAGGTTTCAGACTACAAGGCCCATTTTGCAATTTTGTGGACACATAAACACTATGCCAACCACAAATACCAAACTCTCTCTCCAGGCCAAACGACAATTTCTCTGCCAGTTAGTTTTACTGCCTTGCTAGTCTCTCCTCCTTACAGATAAGATTTTCAAAACACAGCTGGCATGGTGGTAGACACCTGTAATCCCAGCACTTGGGTGGCGGAGGTATGACGGTTGCTGCCAGCCTGGGCTACACAGTAAGTACAAGGCCAGCCTGAATTACACAAGAGACCCTTGTCTCAAAAAAAAACATTATCCAAACAGGGCATGGTGGTGCACTCATAACCTCGGCATTCTGGGAGGCTGAAACAGGAGGATCACAACTTCAAAACCGACTTCAGTAACTCAGCAACTTAGTGAGACCCTGTCTCAGAATTTAAAAAAATAAATTTTTAAAGAGTTGGAATACTTGCAGCTCAGTGCAAAGGTCCTGAGTTTAATCCTCAGGATGGTAAAAAAAAGAAAAATCAGGTAGCCAATCTATGTGAAGCCCACTTCCTTAAATCCTCCTCCAATTACCAATGCCCAAATCCTATAATCCACTCTAACACTGTCTTAATGAGAGACCCTACTGTTTCCTGAGCAGGGTGCTCCCCTAGCTGCAGAGAATAACGCTACACCCAACTTGTTTTAACTCCAGCTGTGTTCCTGATATTTGCCGGTTGCAGTACATTGGCATGATATGAGTCACACATTACAAATACCAGTATCTAAAAGTCTATACCCTTCTCTTTCTAGAGAGTTCTCTTCCTACCTGTAGGGCAAAAATACTTCTCATTTCTGGAAGTCAGTTCTAAATGAAAGAGAGGTGAACAAATTCCTTTAACACCACAGACCTAGTTCAACATCTACCTCCAATTCCAGTCATATGCAAATTCACCAACAAATTTTTGTTTTTACATGGTTACTAATATCTTTCCTTCTAGATAGTATGTCCTAGGGAGGTTGGGTCTGAGACTCATCTTTCTAAAACTGATATTCTACACACATTAGGAGTTCTTTTGTGAATGGAATTGTGGGTGGCTGCTGGGACTGAACTCGGGGCCTTGCCCTTGCTAGGCAAGCACTCTACCACTTGAGCTAAATTTCCAGCTCCTTGTGAACGGTATTAATACCCTGTTTTTCAACTAATGGTGGTTGAAATGAATTCCTCAGAAAAATCAGACCTCACTGGGAACGAACATTTACTTTTTGCAAAAATCTTAAATCTCTCTCTAAAAGAAAATTCATTTTTTTCTCCACCTTTAGATTTTTCACAGTTACATATTTCAAACACACAGCTCCATATTTCTCTTTTTTTTTTTTTGGTCCTGGTGAGTAAACTCAGGGCCTTGCACTTGACATACAAGCACTCTAACCACTGAGCTAAATCCCCAGCCCACAGCTCCATATTTCTAAGCATACCAATATGATTAACACGCATTCATGTGTCTTAACTAAGAGGTTTAGAACTTTGAAGAAAAATATAAATATAATGTATTTTTCATTTGCCCAACTAGTTTCCATTTCTTTCCATCATCAACTGTTCCTTCTCATCTTTTCTGCTTTTGGCTTCAAAGATGTGCCAGAATATTCTATTCTTTCTGCATTTAGAGGAGGCAGAGCCAGCTTAGCAAAAAACTCAAGGACAGTTATTAACACACGTTCTGTTCTTTTTTATTGGTCGTCGGAAGACCTCTCTCTAGATGGGGACTTTGATTCTCATCCACGAAAGATTTTGTTTGGGTGTTTTGTTTTGGTTTTTTTCTCTAATTTTAGTAAAGCACCCTGGAGCAGAATAGGAGAAGGCACACAACACTCATCCTCTGAAGATGCAAAAGTGTAATTCAGGATGGTTTAAGACATTAAATGAGGCATGGGATTTAGCTCAGTGGTTAGAGTGCTTTCCTAGCAAGCACAAGGCCCTGAGTTCGATCCGCGGCACACACACACACAAAAACAAACATTAAACGATATACCATGCAATCCCATAGCCACTTAAAGGCATTCTGGCCTTTTTTGAGCGTGACGGGCAGTATTGGGGAACCTAGGCCCTTCATGTTGAGCTACATTCCCAGCCCTTTTTTAATTTTTTAAGACAGTGTTGCAAAGTTGCCCAGGCTGGCTCAAACTTGCGATCCTCCTGCCTCAGCCTACCAGGGTGCTGAGATTACAGGCCAGCACCACCCAGCCCAGCTATCTTCCTCTTCCTAGAGGAAAACAGGTTTCTATTCCAGAAACAAAGACTAAATTAACTTCAACAAATTCAAGTCAACACTCTGAAAGTGCCTGCCTTTGCAAGGCAATATACCAAGCAAATTGACAGAATCCAACGCCTGATTCAGAGATTGTGACAGTTCGCGGGAGCGAACGAGGTTACAAAGTCCTGCAGATGATGTTAAGACCAGCAAGATGACTGTAGAAAGAACATTCCAGACTGAAGACCGCAGTTCCTCGGAATGGAATCCGGACGGTTAAAGACCGGGGTTCACAGGTCCTGAAACGCCAGTATTAGGGGGTTTTGCGCGCTTACATGAAGGGGCCAGTGGGATCAAACATAAATGCTTCATGCAACTGAAAATGAATTTTAAGTTCTCACTGCAACTCAGCGAATCTGATCTCACAATCTTCAAGATAGGGAGGAAAAAAACCTTAACCTGAGGTCTTGTAAATTTTAAAACTAAGAGTAAATGATCGACTGGGAAGGGGTGTGTGCCACCCATCCCCCAGGACGTACGAGGAGCCCGCTGGATCCCCACCGTCACACCGCGGCTCAGACCCCGGAGTTCGTCCCACCCCGAGGGGCTCCCAGACCGAGCTCGGGTTCCCCCAGGCCCAGACTGCGAACAAAAGGCGGCGCAGGGCAGCCTCGGAAGCTGCGACGGACTCGCCGGGCACCGGGACACCTACGGCGCTCGGGGGTCGGAGCGGGGACCTGCGGTCGGCGGCCGGACGCGACCTCCGAGTCCGCTGGCGCAGTACGGGCGGCCGGTGCGCACCCGGGTCGAGGGGGCGGCGGCCCCCGAGCCATCGTCCCCGCGCTTCCCGCTGCCCGACCGGCCTTTACCTGCACGTCGCTCAGCTCCACGCGCAGATAAAGCTCGCGGTGCCGCTGAGCCCAGTAGACGTGCGGCGTCAGCACCTGATTCTCCATGGTCACGGTGCCCACGGAGCGGGAGCCTCGGCTCGCGGCGCCTCGCAGCCTCGGGTCGTAGGCGACTGGCGCTGGGCGAACGCAGGCCGCAAACCCCAACTCTCCCGAGCGTCCGCAGACCAGCAGCCCCCAGACGCCTCACGCTCGCCGGCCGCGCCTGCGCAGTGACGGGCGAATGAGGCGTGGGCGGGGCCGGAGGCAGCGCGAGACGGGCGGGGGCGGGACACCAGGCGGCACGGCTGAAAGGGGCGGGGCGGGGCGGGCGCCTGAGAGGCCGCGCTTCCCGCGCTTCTGAGGACGGTGCTTCGGAAGACGCTTAGCTTAAAAACGTTCACGGAGGCCGAGCCAGCGCGGAAAGACGGCGTGGACTGGTGTCTGGGGGTCCGTCCCATTTTATCTCGCATTATTAGCCATTTACTGAGCGCCTCAGGCGAGCCCGGGCCCCAAAACCAAGCCCTGGACCTGTGCCTGGGCTGGGCTCAAATTTATCCTCCTGTCTCAGCCTCCCGGAGTGCTGGGATTACAGGCGTACGACACCACACCAGGAACACTCGGTATGTGACTAGGGAGACAAAGGAACTGAATTTTTAATGTAATAGTTACATAGTCGGAGCTGGTGATGTAACTCAGCGGTACAGTGCTTGCCTAGCATTTGCAAGGTCCTGGGCTCGATCCCCAGCATCACACACACACACACACACACACACACACACACACACACACACAAAAGTTAAATAGCTACAGTAGGACTGGAGACTATTCCGCTGGACAGTGTAAAGACACAAACTACCGTCTTATTTAACTGTGTCATCTGTCCACTTTCATCCCCAAGTTTTTCCACAGCAAAGAATTTTCTACGTGCACTAGGCATGAAACGGCTTTGACCACCAAGCCAGGCATAAAGCTAGGATGGACGAAGGACCGCCATCTGCTCTACCGCTGACTGGTACAAGAACAACACCGCCACCGAGGTATCTCTTTGCCCCATTGCCAGGAGGTCGCAGCAAAGAATTTAATGAGAACCAACATTCCTCTGAAAACTAGAAGTCTGGATCCAAAAAAATAAATAAATAAATAAATGGCATTTTTTTTTAAAAGACTCCCATTTAAAGGCTGGGAATTTAGCTCAGTGGCAGAGTGCTTGCCTAGCAAGCGCAAGGCCCTGAGTTCAATCCCCGCCACAAACAAACAAAGGAACAAAAAACCCTCCCATTTATTCTGAGCAGAGAGCTATAGCAATAAAGCGAGATCATGCCGGTTCCTAGGAAACATTTAGGGGATGAATCATAAAAAATAAAGATGATGTATTATTACTAACAGAAGTGTTTTAAATAAATAAAATAAAGAGGATTTAATGGTGAATGTGCTGAGCTCGCAAAAATGGGAAGGTAGGAACCATGGTCGGAGTGTGAGGAGCAAATCCTTCAGGGATGTTGGGGAAGCCCAGAAGGGTTGCTGGAAGCAGCAGGCAGATCGGGTGTGGGGACCCAGGCGTAGGTCCAAAGGTGAAGAGATGTGGAAGGTTCTGGGAGCCAGGAAATAAGGGCACAGGGGATGAGAGGCTGCCCTGGATCCTGCAGGCTAGCTAAGCAGTGGATTGGGAAAGCCTTTGTTCACTCTGGCCACAGACACGTAGGAGCCTGGGAAGTTTGTTAAGAGTGGAAGCAGGGAAGCCAGGTGCAGGCTTATACAATCTGCCAGTCACCAGACGAGGAAAGCAGTAATTTTGATAGCCTCAAATTTTAAAACTAAATTATTATTTGAAATGATAAAAGTATCTTTATTGCCCTACCTGTATTCCAAAGTGCACACCTTACAGGGCACTTTTTAGAAACTGAAATATAACTTATAGGAAGTGGGCAAATCTTATATGTTTGGCTTTCTCTGAGTTTTTACCAACCCTTCGGAATGTGCAACTGTCACCCAACTCGGGACCAGTTCCAGCATCCCAGAGCTTAGTTCATGTCAATATAGCTTCGCCTCACATCTCTCCCACTAATATTTACTATCTGACCAGATCGGCATAGAGTGGGTTTTCTCTAGCCTTGAATGTCACATAAATAGGATCTACAGTATGCACCCTTTGGGGTCTGCCTCCTTTCATTCAACATAATGTTTCTGAGATTTATCAGTCATTGTATTAGTCAGTAGTCCCTTCTTTCCTATTTTTTTCTATTTGTTTTTGCTGTGTTGCAGTTAATTTTATGACTATACCACAAATCTTTTACCCACTCTTTTTTAAAATTGGTATTCTTTTGATGTACATAATGATCACATTCATCATAGAGAATTTGTATCTGGACATAATTTATTTTGATTCTTCTTTTTTTCCTCATTCCCCTCCCCTCCCTTCAACCTCTCTTCCCCTCCTTATTTACAAAAGCTCTGTTTCCATTTTTTCCTCCTATTTTCTTTTTTTTTTTCTTTTGCTTTCCTTCCTTTCCCTCTCCCTTTTTCCCCTTCCCAGTTGAAGATTTTCTTTCTACTCCCCAATATCTGTCATCCCTCTTGGTCCTTATTTATGCTTTTGGTTTCACACACAAGAGAAACAGTGCAATATTTAAACTTGCATCTGATTTATTTCACTGAACAGTATGGTCTCAAGGTGCATCCGTTTACCTAAAAGTATCTCAAGTTCATTCTTCTTTCTGGCAGAGTAGTACTCCGTTGTATAAAAAAGCCACATTTTCTTTATCCATTCCTCAGTTGATGGGCATTTGGGCTGTTTCCAGGATTTACCTATTACAGTCTGTGCCACTATAAACACAGGTGTGCATATATCGCTGCGGTATGATGCTTTTAATTCTTTTGGGAAGATACCAAGAAGGGGAATAGCTGGGTCAAATGGAATCTCTAGTCCTAGTTCCCTGAGGTATCTCCACACTGATTTCTATAGCAGTTGCACAAGTCTATATTCCCACCAACAATGGAGAAGGGTTCCTTTTTCTCCACAGCCCCTCCAGCATTTGTTATTGGCGGATTTGTTGATAATAGCCATTCTTTCTGGAGTGAGGTGGAATCTCAGGGTTGTTTTAATTTGCATCTCTCGAATGACCAGTGATGTTGAACATTTTTTCATAGGTCTATGTGCTGTTTCTACTTCTTCATCTGAGAGGTGTCTATTCATTTCAGTTGCCCCCTTTTGGATTGGGTCTTTAAATTTGGGGGGGGTCTGATTTTTTTGAGTTCTTTATATATTCAAGATGTTAGTCCTTTGTCGGAGGAATAGCTGGCAAAAATTTTTTCCCACTCTGTGGGTTATCTCTTCGCTCTGTTGGTGGTTTCTTTTGCTGTGCAAAAGCTTTTTAATAGGAGATCCCAGTTGTTGATTCTTTGTGATATTTCCTAGGCAACTGAGGATTTGTTCATAAAATGTTTACCTACTACGTCTTCAAGATTCTACCTACTCTGTCTTCCAACAGATTTAGTGTTTCTGGTTTAATACTTAGATCTTTGATCCACTTTGATTTTAACTTAGTGCATGGAGAAAGACACGGGTCTAGTTTTAACCTTCGGCATGTGGAGAGCCAGGTTTTCCAGAACCATTTATTAAAGAGGCTGTCTTTCTTCCAGTGAGGTTGTTTGGCCCCTTTGTCGAAGATAAGGTGACTGAGAGTGTTCGAACATGTTTCTGCATCTTCTAATCTGTTCCATTGGTCCTGGGGTCTGGTTTTTTTTTGCCAGTGCCATGCTATTTTTATTACAGTAGCTTTGTAATATAATTTCAGGTCAGGGATTGTGATGACCCCTGCTTTGCTTTTGCTATTCTAGGTTTCTTTTTTTTCCAAATGAATTTTAGGATTGTTTTCTCTAATTCTGTGAGGTATGCTGTTGGTATTTTAATTGCGATTGCATTAAATCTGTATAACAGTTTTGGGAGTATGGCCATTTTCACTATATTGGTTCTTCCTACCCAGGAGCAAGGGATATCTTTCCATTTTCCGATATCTTCTTCAATCTCCTTTTTCAAAGTACTGTAGTTTTCAATGTATAGATCTTTTACTTCCTTTGTTAGATTGATTCCAGGGTACTTCATTTTTTTGGATGCTATTGTGAAAGGTGTTGTTTCTCTCTCAGTGAGTCTGTTGTTTGTGTTCAGGAATGCCATTGATTTCTTTTTTTTTTTTTTTTTTTT